>JAADWC010000241.1:0-13066 GCA_023336095.1 Pythium pectinolyticum | reverse complement strand
TTGGATGGATTCCTGCGCTGAACGGTCGTCTACTGCACCCCAATTTTCTGCTGTCGTTGCTGCGGTCGGAATTGGGTGCACAGATCTTCCGGGTGTGGGAGAAGACTCAGTGCCAAGGCGAGCTACTTGAGGACCTCGAGTACCTGCAGGGATGTGGTTTGTTCTTTGCCGACGACGACGCTGTTCTGCAGCTTACGTCAGTCGACGGCGTCTCGACTCTAGGAGCCGGGCCGCTGTGCCTCGACTGCTAAAGCGGTCGAGGCACCGGACGCTGCCGAGATCTCGTGGGAAGGTATCAGTCTTGTGACGGTGAATACCAACGGGATCAAGAAGAACGGCCATTTGCTGAGTGAAAACCAGCTCATGAAGAACAGTCTCTCTTGCGTCCAAGAGACAAACCGGCGCGACTCGCACCACCTTGCGACGCTGCGCTTCAACCACGATTCCCGCTTTCAACATCGTCTCTTTGTCAGTGATCCCAACGCATCAAGCACGGTGACAACTGGCGCAAGATCTGGCGGTGTTTTGACCGTGCTCCGTTCCGACTTCCCTGGTTTCCAGTCGGCTGTGGAACTGTCTACTCTGACGGTTCCCGGTCGCTATCTGGTCATCCGTGTGGAGGTGAACGGGGCCCCTGTGTATATCCACAATGTGTACGCGCCTGTGGACAACCTCGAGAAGAAAGTGTTTTTCGATCTGCTGCCGCACCAGATGTTTGAAGAGAAAGCTACACATCTCGTGCTCGGTGATCTGAACACACCGCTCGACCCTCGCGTCGACGCATCCGATCCTGGTACCACCACCCTTTCTGGTGGCAGCGCCTGCATCGCTTGGCTGGGTCAGCTTGGTGTTGTCGATGCGTGGCGTATCCATCATCCCGACGATCGCGTCTTCACGGGCCCGCAGCCACGGCGAATCGGCACGACTACATCTTGGTGTCAGACGATTTCTGTAACGCGCTGGACGGAGACTCGACGTACTCCGAAGCCAAGGGTGCCGGTGATCACCTCGCCCACCAAGTCGTCTAACGGGCTATGGCCCAACCCCATGGCCACGAGTACTGGCGTTTTCAAGCGGGCATGCTCGAGTTCCCCGATATTATCGAAGCCATTCAAGGAGAGGCCCAGTCCGTATTGTGCGAACTTCAGGCTTCGGCCAACCCCAGCAAGGTCTGGCATAACTGGAAGAAGACGATGAAGAACCAGCTCCAGGCTTTGCAGCGCATGCTCCATCAGCAGGGAGAAGACGCGATTGCCGAAGCACGAACGACGCTGGCTACGGCTGCAGCGGACACAAAAGATCCACTAGATCGTCTGGCACGGTGATGTTTTCGCCGTGGTCGTGGTCGAAGCCAGCCCACTCACGACATTGATCGTCACTCTGGGGGTTGCTGCCGGCGTCACTGTGGGAGTCGCTTTCGGCCTCACGCTAGGAGTCACTCTGGGAGTCGCTGTCGTCGACACTCTGGGAATCGTTCGAGGAGTCGCTGTGAGAGTCGCTCGCGGACGATGCCCCAACTATTTCACCCATAATCGGTAGAGCTGGCGTTCCATCCACAGAGAAACGTGGCGCCTTTTGTCGACGCGCCGTTGGTGTGTTTACGATGACATTGACTTGTGCGCGTTCAGCTCTGATCTTGGCCGTTACCCGCTTGGGCTGTCGTGGACTTGGCGGAGGTGAGTCGAAGACCCGAGACCACGGTGGACTCGCGGGAGGGGAATCGAATGCACAAGCGCGTGCGGTAGACTAGTATCATCACGTTGTAGCTGTGGTGTAGGCGACCGAGGCGAGTGAGAGGTGGCGAACCTCCGTCCATTACCAAAAGGTGTAGTCACGACACGCTCCACGCCCGCAGAGTCTTGTCGCGCGAGTCCATCGGCCACATGCTCTGGAAACGGCTCTTTGTGAACGCGCTGTCGAGTGCAGCGAGCTACAGTACAATTGCAAAAACAAAGCCGCAGTCAGATATTTGGAGACAGATATATGTGTATGCTGGGTTTACGTTCGTGTTTGTATGGAGACACCGTCGTCCAGGTCATCGTGGACACCAACACTGGCCACGTTGTCACTGCCAGCGGCGGCGCCATCGCATTCATGGGCTGGGGTGTCTACCACATCGTCGCCATCGTCGTCATCATCACCTTCGTCTCCATCCCATCCACATTGTCAAAGTAGTCCCCACTCCCACCCACGTTATCACAGTAATCGTCGCCGCCAGTTGCGGTGCTACCGTCTCTGTAATCGTCATTTTCAGCTTCGGTAAAGCCTGGCCACCCCACACTGTCGTCCTCCACGAGAGCGGCGAGCCGCTCTGCCATCTCTTTCCCGCCATACATCTTGCTGTCACCCCGTTTGCCTGCTTCTGAAACTTTCATTTCAGCTCCGCTTTCTGGCTAGTATTTTACATTTGAAAGTTTCTTTTTGGAATTCTATTTTAGTTCCCCGAAGATTTCATTCTTGTACCACCTCGTCTTTGTTCCGTCTTAGGTGGCCTTGAGCTGCTCCTGGGTGACACCCTTGCACTTTATCGTCTCGGACGCTGGGGAGTAACCAGATCGTGTACACGAATAAATCCGGGCTAAGGGTACAAAGTCAACAGTGAAAACAAAAAGTAAGAGGGCCAATCGACAATCTCACGACAATGGCGCTGCAAGCGAAAGAGCTTCCGCTGGAGGTGCTCTCAGCCGGCGACTGTATCGAGTACCCCTCACTTTCCCCTCGTTACGTTGCTGGCGACGTTTATCCTACGGTGTCGTGGTGTAACGGCTCACTTTGGACAACGGCGAGCTGCTGTCCATGACGTGCATGGTGAAGAAGCTACGAGCGGATGATTCCGCAGCTGTCTCGTTCTGGCGCAACTTGCATACGTATACGTTTGTATGCGGCACAGTTCCTAGAAGGACTACATGAAGCTTACTGAATGCAAGTGTGCGTTTCATTGTCAATGATGTCATGTCTCGTGGCCGCGATCAAATGCCACCATCTATCGAAAGAAGCATGTTTCTCCATGCTTGGAATCTGCATGAGCAAAACACGCTCACGCGCCAGTACAGCGAATCCAGTCCGGTAGATCTGGACGCGTTCATCCGTTTCCGTTTCCGTACGCGAAAATGCCCCAATCTAGCCAACGACGGGGTTCACGCCCATACAGTCACTCAAGACGATCTCCGACGCATTGACACACATGAACAGAACGAACACGCGCATCATTGGCCTACAACTCACTCGGTTTCCAGCTCATCTGCATCTCCTATCATGACCACGGTTGCTGAGCACCAGCTTCTTTCGAGACTATCCCCTAAACCCTAAGCAGCGACACATCCATTGCCGCCTCTAGTCTCTCGAGTATCATGCTCAACGTCGCAGCACATCAACCCCACGTTGCAAACAGCACTGCCACGCAAGCAAGCAGCTACGAGAAAAGCCGATTCGATTAATGTGGTTCTCAGTTTGATCACCGACGACGCCCACCACGGAATGTAACACAGTACACCGCCCGCGACAGCTACAACGCGATCATCAAAGAAACAAAAGACCCCTACTTTTCCAAAACAACAGGCGGCTGGTACCACAAAAAAAGCAGAAGTCGTCGGGCCCGCCTACTGGAGACCATCTTCGGTATGTCGATCTCCAATCTCGCTGCCCTGTGCAAGTACGTGATTACACTGCAGCGTTTACTACGAAGTGTGACATCTCCAGCGTGCTAGCTTTGTGGTCCAAAGTACCGCTCAGGTTGACAGATACTCTATTAGACAAGATGGCGCCATCGGCCGACTACAAGACCATCCCAGCGGAGACGAACACACTGAACTTCTGAATCCACTCAAAGTTTGATCAAGTCCATCAAGGATGCGCGTTTGTTTGGCGGCAAGAGTCGTTCACGTCTCGGAATCACAGTGGACACAACAGCGTCGAGTTTGTACGGCTACGTCGCGTCTCTTCACAAAACCCTCCACGGTTTCAGTGAGAAGAATCTCCAGGACCTTCACGAGTTCAACTGCGTGTTCGACAAATGCGAGTCCTACAACTTCGATTTGTTCTGGTTACGGATGGACGATGACGCAGCACTTCCTCGTATCCCGTACGCGCTCGGACCAATGGATCGTGGGTCACGAGAGGCAGGCGACGGTGCGTCACACGGGTCCAGCGACGATATTTTATGTGGATCCCGACACGCTATTCGATCGGTCTTGGAGACCTGCTCTCTTCAAACGACCTTTGCCACAGGGATCGACCTCCCCGACCTGTACATGAATATTTCGAAGCTCCCGACTGAACGACGCTGTGATGATGTTTGTGCTGCGCTAACTCGCGAGCGAGTACGACGACATCCACGTGTTCGAGTGCCTGGCCAAAGTGAAGATCAATCTACCTACGAAACCCATGCATAGTTACATGTGGGTCATATTCCCGCGACACGTCGACGGGTATCATTTTCTGCCAGCCAAATGGCGGTGACCTGCCAAGATCACTATTTACGATCCGATGCAAGGACCGTTCGTCGCACCAGTGAACCGCCATGGTGTCGACCAGTGCTGCAGCAATGGCTGAGTCGGGATGAACCAGCAGGAGATGTGACTGAAGACTATCACCTTGTCGAGCTGGCCACAAAGCACGATTCAACTAGCTGCGGTGTGTACTGCCTCGCTGTCGCTCTGGACCGAATCACGGGCGACTACTTTTTTCAGGTGAAGTTGCGCGTCGGCGTCTTGTCAACTCCGCATTCCATTCATGCGCAAGATTATATTCGATTCTACTCGACAAGATGCTCCACCCCAGCATGGCGATGAAACGAAGCCACTGCAGGCGTTCTCCGCGTACGAAGACGACAAGCCAAAAAGAAAGAAACTGAAGTAGTTGTCCATATTGCGCTATGCATTCTATCATGCACCTGTCGTATGGTGCGAGTTGCTATGTAATACATGCCTTCCCTGAATTTAAAATGGAGACCGATCCATCGTGAGTACTCATCTCTTCAACGATCCTCACTTTCGGCGCTCTTTTCGAACTCAGCGGGGTTTACAGTCACTCTCGCCGATTATAATTTAGAAACCTAAGGGGTGCACCATTCTCTGGGGTGCACGACTATTGCTCCCCTACGTCCCTAACGTCCATTGGGGTTCCTACAGCGAGATTTCATTTGAATCGTTTGGTGGGCGCGAAATATATTCGTTTTGTCAAGACCAGACAGAACAATGAAGAGACCGTGGTCATCTTACGCATGGGGTCCGCCTTTACTGTCCAGCAATGCGCGAGTCTGCTCCATCTGCGACCACATCCGCAGAACACCTAGCGTACGAAAATGACTATCCACTACAAGGTGAGTGCGCGGTGGCAACAAGAATCCACCCACAGATAGCGGACGAGGAGATGAAATGAGATTGCCAAGACGCGGAGTTCGCGGATGCTGTGGAAATGGTCAATAATACAGCTCGCCTAGCGTTGTTTGCGCAGCCATCAGCCCGCCTAGCGTTGTTTGTTCGCAGCCATCAGAGCATACCGCCAAAAAGCACACGCTGAAGAGAGCTGTCCCGAAGTGCAGACGCCGGGGGGAACTACTAATCAGTCACTGATCTTCAGAAAATCGTGCTAATCCGTTACCTAACATAACGCACGTTAATCGTTACCAAACATTGCAAATCAGTTACTGACAATTCCTAGGTTACATCTGGGAATCTAGGAAGGAATTCAGGAGAAGTTGTACAGTAGATGAGGGGCGGCTGCGATGTCATTATGCAATATGCACACAGCCCGCCAAGAACCTACGATAGTGTGTACGCACTGCATGCGTACCATGTCGGTACGCAACTATGTCAGCCATCGCACTCGGGCAATTTGCATCCGCGGCCCGCCCACGTTTGAGCTCCTTCAGCAGCGAGAGGAAGCTAGGCGGGCCAGGGACCGTCAGTACCAGGAACATCGCCGCCGTACTGTGATCGTCTTTGTACCTGCAGACGAGCCAGTTGACGACGATTACGAAGATGACGACGATGACGACGACGTCGTCATTATCGAGCCTTGCCAGCTCTTCGACGATTGTGCCGTTTGTTTGGACCCACCAGTGGATCCAAGTAGCCCATCCATGTGCTCGTACGTCTTCTGCCGCGGGTGCCTCGACCATTGGACAGCAGTTCGTTTGGGTGCTGGCCAATTTGTCGCAGTGGCGAAGAACCTGCACCACCACAACCTCCGCGTCGCCGCAGACGTCGACACTAGATTCACCGACCAAGCACGCAGCTACCAGCTTGCAGCCATGCTCGTAGTAAGCCGTTGTACTACCCTCAACTACAGGCGTTGCTTCAATGCGTTGATGGCACCGTTTCGGGAGATTGGAGCGTGGATGCCGAAGATCGAGTTTGTCATGGGAGATGCGGAAGATGCCCACAGCAATTCAACGAGTCCCCGAGCTTGGCAGTGCAACAGTACTCGTGTGCTTTTTCCATGTCTTGCACGTTGTGAGAAAGAAAATCCAGCACATGCCCGTGTCGCTTCGCAAGACTGTGATGATCGAGATTCTCGAGATGCATTTCAGCTCTGATTTGGTGGACTTTTCAGCACGCGCGACTGTACTCTTCACCTATGCCATCAACAGAAGGCCTGGCTTCGTTCACCAAGCACTTTGATCGACAGTGGCTCTCGGGAAGGTACTGGCGCTGACACACCTTCAGGTTACACAGCGACCAACAACCCATGTGAGATCTTCAATGCCAGCTTGAAGTTACTTCCGGCGCCGTCGCTGTCACATGGAGCTGCTTCTGAAGAAACTGAGCGAGGTCATGGACGTAACACCAATCAACCCACCAGTTCTTGCGGGGTACGTTCCAACACCGACCACCGACGCGACATCAGCGGCAAACCTCATGCTTCAGGCTGGAAAAATCAAGGTGACGGCGACCGAGTCACGAGACATTGTCATGGTAGGGCACGTCAAACCAGCGAGCCAGTCGAGTGTCGATTTGGGAGTGCAAGATCTGCACAACGGCGATTCCGATGACGATGTAGAGTTCATGAACACTCTCGATGTCGACGAGGAGAAGCAGCAGTCTGTGGCGGCCGACCCAGTGGTGAATCAAGACGACGAAGTCGCCTCCGATGAAGCGCCTACATTTGTTGTGAGCGATGTATTGGTCTCTGATATCGCAGCAGAGAAGGAACGTGAATCCGCTCGGAAGCTATACGACAATGTAGTCAAGTGGTCGATCAAGTACAGTCATCGGCTTGGCCAGCCTGAACACGGATGGACGGTGGATCTCTGTCGATGCGTTTGCAACTGCCGATTCTATGCCAGGTTTTTGATGTGTGCGCACATCACGGCTGCCCGTTCTGCAAAACGGATATTGAAACCCGTTATCCACATCCCGAGACTGTTCAAGAGCCGTATCGTAGGCAATCCTGTACGTTGGCTACGAAGCTGAACCGACCCGTGTACGAACGACAAGCGAGCGCATTCGGTTTCGATATTACGTGCCATACATCGGCAGTGTTTGTAAAACAGCATTCATGAAATGCTTCACCATTTCGGCCCCAACCACTGCTCGCTACAAGCGTGCGGTTGTCGCCGGAAACTTGGTCTCACTCATGAGGACGAGATATCTGAAGAGAATAGAAGAGTACCTTGCTGCGATTGTACGTGTTACCTATCTCTAAACTTGATACTAAAGTACACTGTCTGAGTTATGTCCAGATTGATACCAAAATGGCGGCATGGCGAGTTTTTGTACTGATATCTAATGGCAGCGAGACCGTAATTATGAGTTCAGATCCTTTCTCAATTCTTGGCGATGACCACTCATTCTTCTCTATGAATGCCAGGACCAACCATCCTGCCTCCTCTGTGAGGCATGTTCCTGTCTTATCTACATGATGATCTCTATTCGTGTTCATATCATGGTCTCAGGCACGCAGTTTCGCGCAATCTGCAATGATGTTCGCCGTCAATTTCCTCGCATGCAACTGGGCGGGCGGGGTGTCATGAACAACCATGGTATCAGCGATTCTCAAATGAGGGCTGCTCCCATGGCACTCTTTAGCCAATCACGGGGGCCAATCTCTGCCGGCCCAATCAACGTCTTTTGAGCACGCGCTTGCATCCCAACTGTACACGTCGCCGAGCTCCTAGTTGCCACGCAACCATCCGTCACCCATCGCTCTCAAGCTCCAGTGAGTCCACTGCCGCTAGCTGATTTTCCTACCATTGCCAAGCTGCTCGCTCCCAGCTTTGCTCCCACTGTTGCGAAGCCGCGTGTTCTCATCCCCGGCAAGTCTATCGCCTCCAGACCTTCCAAGGTGCCGGCCCTCACTGGTGTCTCCACACCCGTGAAGCGACTTGCTCGCTTAGACGCGATGACTCCGATTGTCCGTGAACGTGGCGCTGATTATCGAGCTGATTGTGCCGCCATTCCTTCAACCAGCGAGACCGTGATCGATGTGACGGGGGAATCGTGCACCGACAGTACCGAATACGAGGACGACGGGAGTAGATTCGAGTACGGTTACGACAGCGGCGAAAACGAAGAAGAAGAGGATGGTGATGATGCCTGCAACGGCAAAAATTAAGATAGAGAAGATGAAGCAAGTGTCGAGAGCGACGCACACCAACAAGAAGATGATCGTGTTGGTGTCGACTGCGACAGTGTCGACAACCACGAAAGAGACGATCTTGACGATGTCGACTTTGTAGACCATCGTGTTGACGACACTGACGAAGAAGACGCCCTGTTCCCGTACGAATCCCTGCGGGACACGCGTTTCTGTGATGGTATTCGCCAGGTGGAGGTGCACCGGAGATCATCATGGGAAGACGTTCGTAACCTGGCGTCTGGAGATCGTGTCGCTCTCGAGCAACGCGAACGCGTCGAGCGACTCGAACGTCGAAACTAGATAGGGATATGCGCATAGCAAAGAACAAGTCTATTATTATACATGTTCGCCGTCGTGGGTGAGACGGTTGGTTTGTGGTCCTACAGTTCGGGAATGGGCTGGAGAGCAACTTCTCTGTGCTGATCACCAGCCCCTTTTTCTCGCTGCCAAAGCGTAGGGGTTCACTGGGTTGGACAATCACTCCTTCGGGGTCCCCAAAAATGACCTTTTTTGTAGCCTCGCATACTTGAATCGCATAAAATGAGATGCAGGCATTTCAGCCGCAGTAGCGCGAGATCATTATCTGTGTGGGCTCCTGTCGGACGATTTCCAGGAGGGTACTCGACGTCACAGACTTTGGCGTACGCTCCAGCAATGCAGAGGAACCCACAGTTCCACCCCTCGTGGGGACTTTGGACTGGCGACAAAACGAGACGGTCTTGGACGTTTTCGTCGGATATTGGACTGGAGCATTATTCTTGCATCCACCTATTGACGAGTGGCAGTACGGTCTTCTTTGCTGCTTGCACGGCGTGCTTTGGTTCGACTCGGACATTTTGGGATCATACGCGTGAATTGTAGCCTCGCCCTTGATCCAGTCGAACTCCACCACCAGCCCGATGACCCAGTGGTTACCCCGGACAATCAGTGGCATGGAATCAGCTTGATCTTCATGACCTCGGGCTCCGAGCGCGCGATAATCTCGGTGGTTTTATGCTTCTTCCCCACTGTCGTGCCTGGAGAGCCATACAAAGAAAGTTTTTGTGCGCGTTGGTGGTCACTAGGGAAACTGATAGACGTACGTGTTCGCTGTCGCCCTTTCTTTGCCGGAGGAAGCTTCAATGTCATGATCTTCTGCGCGAGACAAACATGACCTCCACACACAAACGGAAATCCGACGACCTTCCGTCGACGTAATTGTTATGATGAGGGGCTCCAGTGTCTCCGTAGTTCTCACTGCTGTCAAATGTAGTATTTGTGCGTGTGAGCACCACTGTACGCACCATCCCTGGCACCATTCCCTGCAACATCCCTAGCATCATTCCACTCAATCACGTACCTGAGGTCACATCTGTTCTTCGGGGTACTGGTACTATTGGGCCGCTTCTGATCTCTCAAACGAAACAAATGAGCACCACATATCGTTCACTTCATACCGACACCTTCAGTTAGATTTACCTGGCTCTGGAATTGCAGTCTTGCGCGACGACACGGGAACTAATCAATACCATACAAAGTAAGAGCTCCATCTCGCAAATAAGCAAAACCAATTTACGTACCTCCAAACCACGCACCCAATGTTGGTGGCGCCTGGTGTCGCCCTTGGTTCGTGGGTTCGGTTTTTATAGTACTCACTCTGGTTTATGGTGTGGATGAACTCGCTGTCGTCTCTGCATACGCAACCAATTCCTCTGATGTGATGGTTGATGAACTGGACCAGGACAGCTTGCGAACGGGAGACTTGTGGGGTTGTTGCTTCGGAGTGACACTGGAGCTGTTGTCCATCCACCTGTGCATAATGCGGAGATGGCCGTCAGGAAAGCTGGTAAACTGGGTGTATCGATGATGTTCTGAGATCCAGTCTCGATTGGCACCCACGCATCACGGTTCTCCTCAGGAAGTTCTGGTATTTTCGTGGAATCGGGATACTCATATGCAATACTGGGCACGAGTTGAAGGGAATTCGCCGAAAACTTGAATTGACTTTGAAATGAGGTGATCTCGTTCTCACCGCTGTCTTCATATATAATGAAGCGAATATCATGCGCACCAAGCTCTTGAACTTAATGTGATGGTGAGAAAAGCGTCAACGGATCTCCATCGGACTCGCTGAGCACGCTGTCGGAATGGTGCTCATCGTTGTGCTCATCATGGCGCTCATCATGGCGCTCATCATGGCGCGCTGCGTGGCGCAGTTTCGACATGATGCCCGGGAAGATCTGGTGCATTTCTTGCCGTCTCACCATCGTCGAGGTTGGAGTCTTCGTCGTCGCCTCGTTATCCATGATTTGTGCTTCATAAGCGTGGTCCAAACGACGAAGACACTGTATCACGTCGTTGTCATCCGGCGGAAAAGCCGCTAGCAGCTGGTTGTCGCAAGCGCCCTCCATGAGAACACCAGTTTCCGCTTCCTCGGCTTCATCGTCGTCTTCACCACTGTCGTCACCACTATCTGCTTCAGTGGTGTTTTCGGCGCAAGACGAGCTCGCATTGACTGGAGAAACCTTGGGGTATGCAATGGGAGTGGCAGTGGCTGCATCCTTCTTGCACCATTTTTGTACGAGTTCGCTCAAAACACTCTTCACATGATGCATACGCGGATAGAAATGTTTGGAGCACGTCGTCTGAAGATTATTGGAGTTTTCCTCCATCTCCGCCCGGACCACGTTTCTCTTCTCCAAGCGGGTGAGCACGATCTTTTTGGCCTTTGTTGGCGCGCGCCGATGAATCTGAAGGTACGATACTTGTGGGGTAGGAGTCACGTTGTTGGTGGCGGTGGTAGCAGAATCCATTGGCTGGCATGGTGGCCCTGGAATCGTAGGGAAACGAAGACTGGACATTTCGCGTGTCGTTTGACTGAGCGCGGGTAAAATCGCGGCTGAGGCGTACGTGTTCCATCGGTTGCAGACAGTCGTGACGGGAAGCATGCACTCGAGACGGGCAGTCGCGCTTGCATAGAACATGTGCTGGCACGGCAGTCGATTTGAGACAGCAAAAAAGCTGTTGCATGACCACGCGCTCCCCCTTGTGTCGACCGTGTAAACCGCGTCCTGCACAGCACCAAGTACGATCTCAGGCGGCGGTGGGGCAGTTGGCGTCAGTGGTGATCGTACAACGCGTCGACGGCTGCTCGATGGTGCTGGTGTGGTGCTGCTCGATGGTGCTGAAGTGGTGCTTCGTCGGATGTGTACCATCATCCCAGCGCCATCTCCGCTGCGAGTACTGGTAATACGTCCACTGCAGTAACACCAACTTCACCGCATGATCGGATAACAGCGACGACCCTTCTCGCAAAAAGTAGGGATGCCGATGTACGTGTGGGAGCTTGCTGTGTGAAACGACATGGTGCTTTGCAGTCCGACGTACACGGTGATCTGGTGTTGGACTAGGCAGTTCACGTCAAAGTAGGCTAACAGTGTCTCACTCGCGTCGCCAACCACCTCTCGAAATGGAAGTAAATAAACAGCAAACTGCTCCTCTGTGCGACTGTACATCAGCTTCGCGAACAAACCCGCGATCGTCTCCTGCATCTCTGGCGATAGACTGAAGCGGGCGAGTGCTCGACTGACGGCTTCGACTACATGAAACTGGCTGAATGCACCCGCCATGCATTTTTGCACCACTCCTCACCATCGCATCTGGAAACAGATCTTGAAGAACGGATATCTCAGTAAATGATTTGTCGATCACGAAAGCCTCGATGCTTCGCCACGATTCATTCAGTGTCTGGAAATGCTTCAATATGGTCATCAGCGCTGGCTTGGACTCGGTCGTTCAAAGAAACTCACTGACGGGAAGGCCGCGCCCCATAGCAGACGTCACCATCAGCGCACCTGAGCACAGCAATCAGTTAGGTCCACTCGAATGGTGCGCACAAATGGTGCGCAAATGGTGCGCAAAATGGCGTCTGGATAGATCATACCGAGGAGGAAGCCCAGGTTATTCGTGTTGTAAGTTCAGTCGAGGACGAGGGTGGACGGCCACATGGCGACCGCTTCTGCTTGCATTCTCGACTGAATGATTACGCCGACTGTCATGTTGTGCTCGTCTTAAGGAAATGCACAGCAGTTCCGTTTAGCTCGACAAAGTGTGCCATGAGGGGCTCTATTCTTGCCTCTGCGTTGCTACCGCCGAGTCGACCACCCACCATGTTGCGGATACGCTAGCTGGACACGTGATATCCTAAAAATCAAGTTCCATCCCAGCGTCAACACGCAAACGCATCTTGTTGGGCAATAAAACTTACCAACTTTGTGCGAGACGAAACTAGCAATCTGCTTTGTCTTCGTGCGCGTGGCTTCAAGTACAGTGACTGTCTCATGGAGTTGCTCTTCACGATGCGAGTTGAGTGCACGTAGCGTGCGAAAATCGCTGGCGTCAAAGGATGGTTGTGGATCGTCGACATGGCACCGAATCAGATTTATCAGTGACACTGCTAATGGTGTGACCAATAGAGCAGATAATGGTGGAGTATATGGTGCGGATA
>JAADWC010000240.1:0-13112 GCA_023336095.1 Pythium pectinolyticum | reverse complement strand
AGTTCTGCAAGTACTACGAGTTTCGTGACGGCGGTGTCGCGCCGCCCATGTGCCACGTCTCTCCTTCTTCGTCGTCGTCGACGACTAGTGGTAGCAGTGGGTACTACTCGATGACGCAGATCCAGCAAATGCGCTCCTGGCAGCCACGAGCGCACCCGCGCATCTCGATGCGTGTGCTGCTGCCCACACAGCCGGCGGTGCAGGCGTCGACGGGGCGTGCGTACCCGTACGTCGACCTTGAGCGTCTCGCCAAGGGCCACAGCGTGCAGTTTGACGTACCGACGTGGGATTTTGACTGGCTCAAGCGCCATCGCTGGGTGCTCGCAAACGCCAAGCCGGAGACGCTGCCCAGCTTCTATGTCGAGTCCGTGCGTGTGTACTTGCCCATCGAGGCGACGTCATCATCTCCACCAGCCTCCTCAAATATGCCGTTTGCCGTGAGCGTGTTTGCGACCTCCAGTATGCAGCAGTACGCGACGTCGCAGCAACGTGGCCGTGTGTTTGAGCTACCGCCGCAGACGCTGTCGTTTGACGTCGTGTACGACGAGCCCATCTGCGCGAGTGACCACCGAGCCACGAACCCGTACCATGACGCCGCGGGGTGCATCGTCTCTTCTAGTAGCTCCGCTACTGCTAACCGGTCGTCGTCCCAGATCTGTGTCGTGCCCGAGGCCGTGGACACCACACAGCGCCTGCTGCCGCACTTGTTTTCAAGTTGGCGCATCCGTGCGGATCTCGACACCAACAGCACGCGCTTCCGCATTGTGCGACCACAGCGGCAACGTCGTGCAAATGCCACGGCACCATCGTCGTCGCCGCCAGTCGAGTGGAATCTGTTTGCCGACGTGACACTCGTGCGCGTGGCCAATGCCAACGCCAAGTCGGCGCTGCGTGTGGAAGACGACGACGTGACGAACGTAGCACCAGCCACATCCTCCTCCTGCTGTGGCAGTGACCAGTACCGCAACTTGCAGTCGGGTGCGTGTGTTTCGTGTCCAACAAACACCACGTCCGCTCTGAACGGGTACACGTGTGTCTGAGAGACGGTTTTCAACTAACGGAGGGTAGTAGTATCGGATAATGCCGCGACCCTACTCATAGGAAAAGTTGTAGTTGCCGTTGTAGATAACTTGTCATAATAGATGGGCTGTTGCGTCGACAAACTAGCCAACATGGACCTCTAGCTGGCGCGTCACCGCTGGCGCCGCAAACTGGAAAATGACGGAGACCACGGAGCTGTCTATTTCACGCACGCGGCCATGCTCCACGACACTGAGAAATGCGATCTTCTGATGCAATGCGAGTCGGTCGGTTTGGATGCCCACAGTCTCACGCAAGTAGCGATCAAATGCCGCTATAATGGGTTGCTTGAGTGACTGTAATTCTTCGTCTATGTGGAACCCAAGCGAGATCTTGCGTAGAGATCGGTTCTTGGCGAGCATGGCCGTCGCGGACTGGACGATCGTGTCGATGTCCGATTGCACGATGCGAAACTGGAGACTGAGTTCCTGTAGAGAGACGGTGAGAGGATGCTGTGGATCGCAGAGTGCCTGGAAAAACGTGCGGATATGGGCCGGTTCAAAGTTGTGCACACTTCCGAGTGCAAGTCGGCGGAGCCGGCTGCAGTATTCGTCGCGTGCACAGTCCACAAACAGCTCCAGACTATCAAACTCGGCCCGCGAAAACGCCAGGTCTTGGAGCTCCGGACACGCCGACAAGACGCGGGTCGCCCACTGGTCCATGGCATCCTGGCCAGTGTTGTAGTTCACTGTGAGTGTTTGCGTGTGGCAACCAATGATCTCTAGTAAAGAAGCCACGCTGTCCATCGACTCATCCGACAGCGTCTCAATAGTGACCTCTTCAAAGCGTGGTGATGGAAACGCAGCTGAGTCGTCGGCCACAACCGTGACGCCCACCACATCTTGTTCGGCCACCCAGGCGGCAACACCACGTCCTGGAAGCTGGACACGGCGCCACTCGCGGTCGTCTGGAAGAAAGAAATGCTCCAACACGCGAACTACAAGTGGCGTCGCACTCTCATACACGATCCCAGTACTGGCTGTAGCAGTACCAGCCGTAGAAGACGATGCCGTAGTAGTCGTATGGTTGGGTTGCTCACGATTGGCCCGCAGTCTCGCGATGAACGGCGCGGACGGATCGTGCAAGTGGAACCGACTCGCCGTCACGTGGGTGCCATCCGGGTCGCGGCTTATATTCGTCGCCTCCGTCGCTCCATCTTCCGCGAGCGCATCTTCCACTGAGACCAAGTCTTGGTGCTCGAAACACTCGAGACTCAACTGGAGATGGCGGATGCGGTGGCGTGCGTGGCGGCTAAACAGCGAGCGTGCAATAGCCTGCCATATCGCGTCCTGCTCCATCCACTGGGCTAGCTCTGTGCGGTCTATTGCCATACACATCTCGAGCGTGAGCGATCGTATCGACTGGTTGTGCTGCACCGCCGACAGCACGGCCTCTACCAGCGGTGGTGGACAATCGTCCGTGACTTTGAGGTGATCGATCCCCACCTCTATGGTGGCGTCCGCAGCCAATGGAAGCAGCACCGTTCGCAGCGCACGCGTCAGCGCGCAGACGTTGTTATCGCCATCGCAGTCATCTGCGAGCTCTGGCAGCGAGTCGATTTTGATGCCAAGATCGCAAAGTTGGGCGAGCGATGCGAGTCCGTCCATGGCCAGAGGAACTCCAGTGGAGCCAACGTTGTACACTTGGACGATCTTGAACGGTAAAACGGACACGTCGCGGGTGTCCTGTAGCGCTGTTGCCAGCTGGACGATCCCTTGGAGTATGCGGGAGAGCTCCTCGCTCTCGCGGCAGTCGCAGGCGGTACTTAGCGAGATAGAGATACCACGCATTTGCGACGCTCGAGAACGCGTCGCGTCCGTGGCGACAAATAGAGAGTCATTGGTATCGATTGTATCCATGGCTGCTATCTGTTCGACAGCTCTCTTGAATGCAGTGCTGCGCTGGTCACCGGGGGTTGGACCCACTGCAACAGCAACGTAGTCTGCCAGTGCAGTGAGTTCCTCGGCATGTTCAATTTCCCAGTCCAGCGCGACTGTATACGGCTGTGCATTGAAGTCTTGCACCAGCAGTGAATTGGTATCGGTATCGATCCATTGGCACACTCTGTCGCTTGTCCAGATCTCCTTGAGCACGCGAGTCCACAGTCGTACGTCGACATTCGCGAGCAGCGCCAAGAGATGGATGCCTTCGAAGCTAGCGGCACTCAAGCGGGGCTCCGTCTCTGTGTAGTATCCGTTGCTCAAAGAGAGGCAGCGTGACGGTGGTGACGGTGTGTCCAGCTGAAGCTGGCGAAGCGGCTCATGCCACGAGCGCAGGCTCGCGCATACCATCTCGGCATTCATCTCGGTCGTTGCCATATTTTGACTTGTTTTGGCGTGGGGTAGAGGCTACTGACAATATTGGCCAATCAAGATGAAGAAGGATGTAAATAAACGGCCAATCAGAAACATTCTTCCTCGATTAACCCATCATTCCCGGAGACATGAGCCAACTGAATGCATGTCGGCTCCTCAGACATGTAGCATGCTAATGTTTGTATGCGACATCCTAAGTACGAAATCTTTTGGGTGCGTGCTGGCTATTTTTCTGGCATTTCTCCGACATATCTCCGACATCATGAGCAAGATTTTGAGCATTTCGCGCATATCTGTGCTGATTGATGTCGCCACCTCTGACATGTAGATTGCCTTTCTTCTTTGTACAACTGTAAAAGACAACAACAACACTACAGACTCAGACAGACTCAGCAGTCAAGAATTTCAACGAAGCAGGCTTCTTGTTTGGTTGCTCACTGACAGTGGTTCCCACTACACACTCCCGCACTGCGGGCCGCAGCGTGTGTCCAACTGCATTATCGATACTTTACAGGTACTAGTAGTATAAACTACGCATCGTCATCCGCTTGTCCAAGGACGTGTACACTGTAGACGAGAGCATCCCGTCCACGTGGTCCATGCTGCTGGGCACGGTGATCAGCGGGGTGGTCACGCTCGCGACCATTTGCTACGTGACGCCTCCGTTCATGGCCATCGTGGTGCCCGTGATGGTGTCGTACTACATGTCGCAGCGCTACTTTACCAAGACCTCACGCGAGCTCCAGCGTCTGGACTCGATCAGCCGCTCGCCGATCTTTGCGCTGCTCTCTGAGACGCTCGATGGTCTATCGACCATTCGCGCCTACAGTGCCGAGGACAAGTTTATCGGCCGCAACCAAATGCTTTTGGGAAACAACCAGCGCGCGTACTTTTTGAATTTCTCGGTGAACTGCTGGCTCGCGCTGCTGGCTCGCGCTGCGCTTGGAGTCTGTGGGCACAGTGATCGCCGTAGGTGCGGATCTTGCCACTGGGTTTGCGCACTCGACTGACGCGGCGCGCGGCACGGCGTTTGCGAGGCTCGTGGGTGTGTCGCTCACGTACGCATTCAGAGTGACCCAGTCGTTGAACTGGACCGTGCGCATGGCCAGCCAACTGCAGACGCAGATGTTGTCGGTCGAGCGCATCAAGACGTACACGGAGCCCCCCCCCCCCCGAGGCGGCACTGGAGACGCGGTCGAATGCCAAGCTCGGCCGTGTCTGGCGCACTCGGGCGAAGTCCGGTTTGAAATCGTGTCGCTGCGTTACCGTCCGCGGCTTCCGCGTGTGCTTCGTGGCTTGACGTTCAAGGCGAATGCCCATGATAAATTGGCATCGTGGGCCGTACCGGCGCCGGCAAGAGCAGTCTCATGGTCACGCTCATGCGGCTTACCGAGGTGGATGGCGGTGTGATCATGATCGACGGGATGGACATTAGCAAGCTCGGACTCCACGACTTGCGCACCAAAGTGTCGATCATCCCACAGGACCCCGTTTTTTTTTCGGGCACGGTGCGCATGAACTTGGACCCGTTTGATGAGTTTTTGGACGACCAGATCTGGACGTCGATCAAGCGTGCGCACTAGGGCAAGGCCGTGACGGCATTGGATGAATCCGTGGACGAAAAGGGAACCAACTTCAGTGTCGGCGAGCGCCAATTGCTCAGCATTGCCTCTCATGGGCGAAGCCACGGCGTCGATCGACACGGACACGGACCGCAAGATCCAGCTGAGCATCCATCAAGAGTTCAAGGACTCGACGTGTCTGACGATCGCGCACCGCATCAACACGATCATGGACGCTGACCGCATCCTGGTCATGGAGAAGGGTCAAGTCGCCGAGTTTGGTACACCCAGTGAACTGCAGCGTCTGCCAATTTGGCAGTGCCAAAGGGCATCTTCAAGTCGCTTGTGGACCACTCGCGCCAGAGCAAAAACAACTAGTTATGCCTTCGTTCACAAATCCATCTTGTTTCTGTTTTCTGACTCGATCCTTCTACTACTACTTAGACGTAGCTGCTCGTCCTACTCCTTTGGGCATTTTCTTAGTCGTCGGGTCCTCGACTTCTTTGGATTTGTAATAGTGCGGCGCGAGCTCCAGCAGCCACTCGGACTTGATCGGGATCACACTGCGCATGTACTCCTTGGTCGTGAACGCCAGCTCATGGTACACGAGCCAGCGCGGCTGCTCCTAGAGCTTGATCAGACACGAGCTCGGGTGGATCGCCACGGACCGCGCGTGCTTGACTGTCTTGTAGTTGCCCGTGTTGTCCAATTTGGCCGTGTGGTGAAAGTACCTGGCACAAATGGCCTTGCGGATCATCTCGTGGTCGCTCGTGTTGCTCGTCTTTTCCAGTTCCACACGATCGCAGAGACCCTCGAGTTGCTCCCGCACGTCGCGTGCCGTCTTGATCGACCGCTGGATCACAAAGTTTTCGTACGTCCACTGCGTCGAGTAGTTGGTTTCCACCCACCGGTTGTACACGTCCATGAGCGTGATGTGGTCGCCACCACCGCCGCGTGAAAAATTCAACCGCGCATTGTCGGCGTGGACGGCCTTGTCTTTCGGCCGGTAAAAGATCGTGTTGTTCACACTGAGCATCGCGCACACGGTCATCACTTCCTCGGTGCAGCCAAACTTTTCCGCTGCGAGCAGCGCCTTGGACATCATCGGATCTAACGGGAACTCGGCCATGCGGCGTCCTAGCTTGGTCAGCTCGTCGCGGTCGTTTAGCGCGCCCAGTGCGTAGAGCTGCTCCAGCGCACGGATCAAAGCCTTTTCCGGTGGCGGGTCCATAAAGTCAAAATTCAGCAAGTCGTTGATACCGAGCGACTTCATGAGCAGCACAGTGCTGCCGAAGTTGGTGCGCTGGATCTCGGGCACAGTGTTTTAGTCCAGTTCGTTGGCGTACGACCACGCCGTGTACAAACAAAAACACTTGCCCGGCGCCGTACGGCATGCACGACCGACGCGCTGGTTGGCCATGGCCTGCGACACGGGCACGACCAGCAGTGACTCCATGCCGGTCTGCGGATTGTAGTTGGTCTGCTTGCAAAAGCCCGTGTCGATCGCAAAGCAAATGCCGTCGATCGTGAGCGAGGTCTCGACAATGTTTGTGGCGAGTACGACTTTGCGCGCACCCTCGGGAGTCGGCTCAAACACTTGCGCTTGGCGTTCGGATGGGAGCGTCGCAAAGATCGGCCGAATGAGCAGCTCGCGGATCCGTGAGCCAAGGCCACGTGTGCGCTCAGAATCTCTTCAGTGGATTCGATCTCCTCTTGGCCCGTGAGAAACACGAGAATGCGGCTGCGTGATGTGGATCTGGAGCACAGTCACGATCGCGGCGTCCAAATAGTCGGCCTCGGGCGCCTTTGTGTACAGGATATCGACCAGGTACATGCGTCCAGGGATCTTGAATATCGGCGCGTCGTCAAAATATTCGCTAAACTTGGTCGCATCCAGCGTCGCCGACGCGATGATGATCTTGATATCGTCTCGAAACCGTGCGATATCTTTGATCAGCCCAAACAGAATGTCAGTGCTCAGTGTGCGCTCGTGGGCCTCGTCGATGATCATGACGCTGTAGCTCTTGACATCGGGCTCGGTGAGAAACTCGCGCAGCAGCATACCATCGGTCATGTACTTGATCGCCGTCTTGTCGCTCGTACAGTCTTCAAAACGAATAGAGTCCGACGCTCATCGCGGCCACTCGTCTCGGTTGTGTGCAGCCAATCTTGCCCAGCTCCGAGTAGCCGACTTCATGGAGATACTGTGGGATCTGGGTGGTCTTGCCCGAGCCCGTCTCGCCTTCGATGATGATAACTTGATAATTCCGGATCGTCTCCAGCAGCGACTCACGGTACGCGTAGATCGGCAGCTTCTTGCGGCTTCCCTGCATCGTCAGGTGCTCGGATTCCTCCATTTTCGCACGCGCCTGCCGACCACATCCTCTAGCGCCAGAGTAACCACAACTACGCGTCACCGGTTGCTCCTGGTTGTGCTGTTTACACTTCTTTCCAAGTAATACCAAAGTAGTAACTGAAACACACAAAAAGGTTCTCTGTACGAAAACGGTGTTGAGATTGAGTGTTATATCTGTTGGTGTGTAAACGATAACCCAATATCGAGTTCGCGATAGACACGTGCTGCTGAGGTCGAGTTCAGTGCTTGAGCGGATGCCAGCAGTGATCCGGACTGTCGCGTCCCGTCATTTGATCCGAGCAGCACAAAGGGCACGGTTGGAGATCGAGCGAAAAGTCATGAGTGGCGCTATTGACCGTCTGCTATACGGTTCAAGTATGCTGGCTGGTTTTGACCGGAACATTCGGTCCAGATTTTCGACACCTACTGAAGACATCGATACATAAATATGAGTACAAAAGGAAACCTTGACCCAAGCGCTCGCAAACTCACAGTTTTTACAGATGCCGTCCATCGATCTCGCACCAACCGCGAGACAGAGCGCACGGAACGGTCACACAAGTGCGCCTTGCAAGGAATGATCCAATGCTCCACCATGAGTCTTCTCGCCCACTGAATCATGGAGACGTCACGCGCCAGCGGGGTTCAACGGTACGAGCTTCGCATCCTTAGAAGTCTTGAGGGCTTGGCAGTACGAGGCGAATTGGGAAGTGATCAGTTTGACGGTCCTGCTTCGGGGCTAGCGACGAAAAATTTGCCGTCACGAAAAATCTGCCGTCCATGCCTTCAGTGAGGGCCTCTTACCACAGTGATCATGCACGATCTGTTTTCAAAACTGTCCACATAATATGTTGAAGTAATAGCCGTAACTTCAATGATCGAGAAGCGACGGGTAACAACGATGAAAGGTTTTGGAAACCGCTTGAATCTAGATTATGTGGTCAGCATTCGTCGTACTTTTCTAATGAGCTACAGTACGGGTGAGTGCTGGCGTTTCACCGGACACACACTTTATGTCACTGGATCGCGATTGGTGGAAAATTGATCCTAAATTCTGGGATTGGTCCTTCTCTGTTATCTTATATAGAATATTGGCTTTTACTCCCCCTCTCTATGGCGTCCGCCACAACGAAAAACATCGTCCGCTAAGGGGCAGGGTTGGCCTTGGAACAGTTCAAAGGGGTGTTCGAACATGTTCAAACCGTTCCGACCGTTCAAATTGAACAGTTCAATGAGACCAAAAAAACCTTCGGAAATGTATTCATGTATTCAATTAGAGAGGGGACTCACAGGACCATTCTGATCCCGAGTCCGATTCATCTTCAACTCGATTGTACTGAGACCGAGAGCTGAGAGGAAACAGCTCCGAGAGCGACATCGACCACGCGCGGAAGCCAATGATCTTGCTCTCTTGGCGGAACTCGGGGTGGTCAAATGGCCGCATGTCTGGTCTTGGAATCGGTTCATACGGGCTGTAGTTTGTACTGG
The DNA here is from genome assembly GCA_023336095.1 of Pythium pectinolyticum. Classification (NCBI taxonomy): domain Eukaryota; phylum Oomycota; class Peronosporomycetes; order Pythiales; family Pythiaceae; genus Pythium; species Pythium pectinolyticum. Next base: position 4,311 of record JAADWC010000240.1, on the reverse strand, counting down.
TTCCACATCGCTCGTACTCACTTGCGATGTCGTCGTCTTCAAAGATCGCCTCCAATGCGAGCTGCAAGTGCAGAAACGTTTCCACGTGGTGCCCTGTAGTCTCTTCATCCGAGTCATCTTCGTCACTTTGCACATCCGCGGGCTCAGCAAGAGCTTCCGCAAACTTCACTGTCAGCTCCGCTGGCTCGCTGATCCGCATCTTCTTCTTTTTTGGCGGTTGCTGGCTGTCTGCATCATCTCGGACACGCTTCTTCACGACATGAAACTGCATCGCTTTCTCGGCTGCCAATTTGCTTCGTGTGGCCGAATGGATTGCGCCGAGAGAGCTGAAGAGACGCTCGCAGGATGCGGTGTTGACTGCGACAGAGAGAATCGTGGTTGCCAACTTCGCCAGTGCTGGATAGAAACGCTTTGCGTACTTCCAGTACGACGGTGCGGGTTTGTCGTAGTCGGTGAGACGCACTTGGAGCTCTTTCAACTGAAGCCACGCTTCAAATTCGACCCGGAGCTTGCCGTAGTCCTCTCCGTGGAAGCGACGGTAGTAGTAAACCGCACAATCCTCCGCGATCAGGTCTATGTGTACGTTCCGATCCTTGAGAGCGGCCATCAATATTTTGGCGTCAGCACGGAGCTCTGGGTGCAGAAAGAGACCGAGCAGGAACAGCGGTTGCTCGCACTTGGCCCAGCGACGCTCGACACTGCGGACTAGATTGTGACCGTAGCTCTCGTTTGAGGCAAAGCCAAAGTAGATATCACGGAATGACACCAACACATCGGCGACTGTGTTCTCGTCTCTCTGCAAGCGATATGACGCCTGAGAGAGAGGCGAGATCACGGCTTCAGCTTCTTCCAATTCCGACCAGAACGTCGGCTCCAGAAACACAGCGATCTCACTCGGCAAGCCGACACTTTTGTATTCGTTCGCGAGGTTGACCAGCGCGCCTCGTACACGAAGAAGAGAAGCGAAGCACTCTTGCATCGAATTCCATCTCGTTTCACAAAGAGGAACAAAACTGAGCTTCTTGTGGTAGCGGCGTGCCATGCTTGCCTTTGCATGCACCAGCCATGTGCTCGACGCTGAGTTCAGGAACGTCACCGCCGCTGATGCTTTGCGTGCAATCGCCGCGAACGTTGAGCGGAGAACTTCTTTCACCAAGTTGTTGATGTCATGCGCAAAGCACCGTAGAAACACAATGGCTGGGTATCGACGAATGAGGACGCGGCGAGCTTTTGCGCACTGGCCGGCATCGTCCGTCGCAACGCCACCGACTACAAAGCCTTTGGATTGAGCTTCTTTGATGAGACGATCCATCAAGACCGAGAGAGCGAGCGCGTCGTGTTTGGTTCCAGGGTCCTGGAGATTCCCGGTGAAGATGCACCCGAAGAGAGACAGTTGCCAACCAAGCACGTGCTTTTTAGCAATGTTCTGCCAGCCATCGGACAAGAGGTTCACGCGAGCACCGTAAGTGTCTTGGAGTGTTTTGAGCTGCTTCTCGTCCCGTTCCGAGCACTCCTTGGCGACTTCACGGAGAATGCTACCGCTTATTTTCTTGCGACCTGGCCAGTGCGGCGTCACGGCTGGATTCAGCTTGTTCACAAGTTTGAGAACCGTCGCGCGCTCGACGAACGACGCCGGCAAATCAGCATCCGCCAAGACATCCAGCAGTAGACGATGCAGCTCTTTTACCAAGTCGGTGGTCCACGGCACCAGCGGCCACGAGACTTGCGTTCCGTTCCGATAGGATTCAGCAAACGCACACTTGGACAGGTGGAGCTTTAGGTGCAAACTGCGCCCTTCGATGATCTTGATTTCCTTGATTTTGTTTTGCTTGAACGCATCCTCACAGAACATGCAAACGACAAGCGGATACTCACGCGCTTTCTTCTGATGTGGGCCACGAGTTGAATCACGGGGTGGTGTTGGTGTCATGGCTGTTGATCGTGCAGAGCGACGCGGCGAGCTTACCGCCACCACCGGGGACTGCACAGCACGAGCTGGAGATCGAGTGGAGCGGCGCGGTGTGGTTACTGCAACCACCGGGGATTGCACTGTACGAGCTGGTGTTGATGGAGCCCTGGACTTGGATGGCGTCGCTGGCGTTCTGTCCACACTTTTGTTGGTCTTTGTCGGCGTTCGGGCAGGGCGACGAGGTGATGTCTGGGCTCTCGGCTTCTTTGTAGATGAAAATGGCCATTTGAGCGACTTCACAAGTCCCGTTTGCGGGGCCTTCGCGCGATCATCTTTGTTGTAGTCAAATATCACTGTGAAGTAGGCGCGTTCTGGGCTCTTGCTGGGCGCCATGTCGCCGCGAGTGTGTGTCGCCTCTGCGGCTCAGAGTCAGACGTGGAGTGTGTGAACGGACTATCGAAGCTCTCAAGTTTTCGCGCGCTCGCCAACATTGTGGTCTACTCGAATCTCAATCAATCTGAAACGTTCAACTCAGACTTCAAGTCTGTAAATAGTTTCTTACGGAGTAAATACTCCTTTGAACAGTTCAAACATCCACTCGTGTTCAATCCCCAATTGACCTGCCCAAAGAAAAATCGAAAAAGAGCCAACCCTGCTATGTCACTGGATCGCGATTGGTGGAAAATTGATCCTAAATTCTGGGATTGGTCCTTCTCTGTTATCTTATCTAGAATATTGGCTTTTACTCCCCCTCTCTATGGCGTCCGCCACAACGAAAAACATCGTCCGCTAAGGGGACGTGATAGCGGACGTTTCTTTGGCACGAGCGGCACGTGCGCCGCCCGTGCCGCTCGTGACGTGCGTGCCAAAGAAAAGCTACGTCACATAGCCGTGTCCATTTTGTGGTACCGCCGTTACCGGTACCGTACCGGTGTCTTATCGGTACCTATCTGATTGTTGTTGAGGAGTCGTGATTCACGACTCGTGAATCCATTCACGGTCCGTGAATCACGGATCAGCCCGACGACTTGTTGGGATGTTGGCACCAAGACTTTGCGACCAAGAGCACGCCGCCGCAAAGTACGATGTATCAAAGAAGATCAGTCATGAGTCGGAAAACATTGTTCTTCTCTATGTGTAGGTACTAGTATCTAGCTGCAGTCGTTCTCTCGTGGTCATGGGTATGACGGATATATCGACATACTCAACAGCGCGCTCATAGATTCACGGCCCCAGAAATGCCACAACCGAGGTCTTCTGTTGAGATGATTCGTTTCTCGACGTCGACGCACGTGCCGGAGTCGGGGGACCCCCAAATTGGGCTTATGCTACTTGTATGCCACAGAAACAGAGCAAAGGTGTAGAGCTGTGTAGGACAAAGCGCTTGAGTATTGTAGCGCGGTACCGATACGAATATACTGATTACTACGTAGTAGTTTACTTGCTAACCTTAGCCTTCTTAGGGCAAACCTTCCTCTGCAGCGCAAACTTGTGCTGCTCGTTCTGCTGAGATGAACGTGTAAAACGAATACACTCCATAGGGTTTCTGATAAACTCGTCCCACCTTCGTTGTACGACGGCAAAGCTTGGTATCGTTACGCATGTTCTTGACTCTGGTCGTTTCACCAGAAACCACTCGCAAAATCGCTTCTCCAGTTCTTTGTCCGACATGATGGCTCCGCGGTGGTCATGACAGAGAACGCTCGAGAAGTCAAAGAACGGCACGCCATCACTCCCATTTTGTGGCTTTCTCGACCGTAGCAACGTGAATCGCTCGCGATAAGACTCCCAGCCGATTGCAGAAGACGACGATTCCTCACTTGGTGTCGACCCTTGATTTGTTGCAGGCAATGCTTGCTCCATTGGCCCCGCTCCAGAGAATGAGGAACTATCGTCGCATCCATACGTTGACGAGTCCAGTGACGACGCGTTGAGCTCGATAGAACGCCGTCGTCCGTGACACAAATCGAAGGGGCCGGTGATCGGCCGTTGGTCTTCGTCCGAATCGATCCACGGCTGAGGCGTCGATGGCAAATCAATTACTTCGCCAGGGGTCATAAAAACGGGTGTTACCGGAAACCCAAGATCGAGCTGCGGCATCGGTGCGAGTAGCGAGCGAAGCGCGTGGCGCGAGCGCGGCTGTGCGTCAGGAGCACACTCGAGAGCTGGATCTTGCATCTGTGCGTCAGGAGCAAGCACGAGAGCTGGATCTCGCAGCACGTCGCCGAGCTCGACTGCTGCGGATTGTGCATGCGCGTGCGCCAGTGCCGGAGAGCCCGCCGCGCTGCCAAGAAGAACTGGGAAGGAGGACACACGCGGCCCGGCGCCGACATTATCTGTCGTGGATGACGCCCGCGTCTGTGCGTCAGGAGCAAGCACGAGAGTTGGATCTCGCAGCACGT
>JAADWC010000239.1:0-13145 GCA_023336095.1 Pythium pectinolyticum | reverse complement strand
GAGCGAAACGTTTATATGAGCATTTGTATGGGGCTCCAACTTAATCAGCATCAGTGTGGAAGTGCGGTGTACATGTCGTTTCCTCTGACGAGAGTGCGTTTCAAATGTCAGATCCAACGACATGTGGGAACAAAGGGTTAATGACACAACACTGCGTATGACCGATGGTCATGAAATGTGCATAAGATACCACCTGCATAGATCATGTACCGCTCGTATCGATTTCATCGTGAGACTAGCAACAACCTCCTCATATTTATGGCCTCTATTTTGTCAGAATAGCTGTGAAACATCATACAAAGGCGCAAATTCTCACACGTCACACGGTCACTAGACGCTAAATTTCACAAGAGTGACACTCGCCATCACACACGACTCATTTTTTTGGTTTCAGCACTTTTGTTTCAGGTCAGTGACATTAACAACGCCGTGAGCACATTTGTAGCCTTCTGTAGCTCCATAGCTACCCATTACGCCAAAACTTTGGAGTACATGGCCACAAAGACTGCACGACAGACTTGGTATAGGATTCGGTTCGGACGAATTCGACACTACTCCCTTTTTCTATACAGAGCGTTGAAAGTATGTACAATCAGGCTCGGAGAGTTCGTGCCTCTAATTCAGTCATTCATCGATAGTCCTCGCAGAATGAATGTATAGACGTAGCTGTTACTGTTAAGCTGTTCGAATTTTAGATTAGTAACATTTTGGTCGCATTGTTGGTTTGCGGGAGCCATGGTCACCACAAACGCCGGTGTCGAGAAGCTTCTGCGCACCAGCAAAGACCGCACGCTGTATGACCAGTGGAATGGTATACGTGCAGGTAGCGATCGGATTTTATTCTAAGTACCTGACCTATTATGTTGGGCAAAAGCGCCATGCTTTGCATGCACCCACCTGGCTGAGCACAAGAACTGTGTTTCGCGACAATATGCGCCTCAATACTCTGTATTGGTGCATATTGCACTGGATAATTTGGCCTGGTCTTCCAGGCCAACCTCTAGATCATACGCACGTTCGTGGATATTTTGTGGCTCGAGCTGAGAAATAATCACATAATATGAGCCCAGGAAATTGGATCCGAACGACGCTGTGCAAGCGACGCATCGCATGCTCATTCTGAGTTTTGTTTGTAGTTTGGTGACGGTTACACATTTGTAACTGTCTTCGGTAGTCAAGTGCGCTCATGGGATTGCGAGAAACGCGTGCTACGCTTCGGCATGTGCTGCCTCAAGGACGTGATCAAAAGAGTCGGTACCCACGGTCCGCAAGACGTCAAGTGTGAGAACAAGAAGTGCTGGCTCAAGGTTTCCGCATTGTCCCATTTCTTAAGCGTAAATAGACACCGATAATTTACGTACGTTTTCTTTGGTTTATCGTAAGGTCTTGTCTATCATTGTGGCAATGTATCTCTGTGTTAGTGCTGTAGATGCACAATGGCATTAATTGAGCAGCAAAATACATTCAAGAATGATGAGCCCTACAAAGATCAAAATCATAAATGTTGTCTTACCATATAGACAGTAGACGCCCTATTTGGACGCGTACCAATGACGTGCGCGCAGTAGATGGCGGACTTTATCCATGCGCGATCTGTTCACACAAAATAGCCTTGTCAGTACTGATCCAGAAAAAAATGGCAGCACTTTGTAACGTACTGGCTCACTCTCAGTGAGAGTCAATCGTGTGTAGATCTGCTTGTTCCTGTGTGTTGTGTGTGTGAGAGCGGGGCCAGTTCCGCAGCGCGACGGCAGGAGCCATCGCGGTCCGATAGTGAATTGTCTACTGTCTATTTACCTATGCGCAGAACGTGTGACTATTGCGTTGATACAATATCATCGGGAACTACACCGTGAAGCACTACGAGGGACGAAAAGTAGAGGTGACACAGGTCGTGACCGAAGCTGATGCCTGAGAAACTCAAAATGTAGTAGAGTGTAGTGTCTGCTGAGTCGATTGTGCTTTGATTGATTCTTGTGTTATCCGACTCCTATGATCGAGCCTTCTTACCCGTGTGAAACACGACCTCGCGGACGAAACTGATCTGCCAGATCCACGTCCCGTACACGTACAGTGGCTTGGCGATTCCTTGATCAGCTTGGTACTTGGCGCCTCCGTTCACGATCATGACGAAGCAGTGACCCACGCGCGACGCGTTGATAGTCCCGACGAGGTAGACCCCGTCGTCAAGTTTCATCGCCTCGATGGTCTTCGCTCGACGCGATCCGGAGTCGTGGTGGTTGCGGTTGAACTTGGAAAACCCGATCCGAGAGCCCTTGTTCTTCGTGATCCAACACACGAAACTGAGCAGGATCTTCTGGTTGGCCCCACGACTAAGGTCGATATCGAACACTTCACGCGACGTTGCTTTGATCCAAGCATCTTGAACTTGAGCAGAATCGCGGAGAAGATCAGAACATCTACCGCGTACTTGATCGCCTTGAACACGCAGTCATTCGTTGCATTCGCTCGAATCAGAAGTCGCCCGCGCTCGTCGTTGTTACGCGGCGAACTCGTCCTTAGTCGACCCCTCTTGAAAAGCCATCATCCACTTGTCGACAATAACGCACTCGTCCTTAAACTTTTTGAGGTTCGAAACGGGTTCCCACGTGACCGTCGTCGACATAAAAGGTTGGTACCAAACGACACGGTACTTGAGCTCGCCACGAGGCTCGAAGCGATCAGAACGGTCGTCGATACGATGTGCAAGCCACTTGCTCGTGGCTTTGCCGTTCACGACCGTCTTCACGAGCACGCCGTTGCGGAGAATGGTCCAGTCCGGTTGCACCAATGAAAAACGCAGCGAGACCACTCGCCCTGCAGCGGTCTTGAACAGCTTCGGCACCAAAGCCCGAGACGCCAGCGCAAGAAGCGCCAGAGGATCTGCCTCTTTGCTCTTCTCCTCGCATCCGAAGGAGAGTCGGCATCCGCATTTTTGCCGTCCTCCAGCGGCAATCGGGAGGGCTCTGTATGGAACGCTTTCCCAGCTAGCCCTCTCGGCCAGCCCCTTGTGGGGATCTTTCCCCCCATCGGGGTGAAAGCTATCCCTAAGGCCCAAATTGGCAACCAGAACCGAGGGCACAATCCCTTCGGTCAGTGTCAATCCTAAGATCGAAGTTACTCGTTCAACCGTTAGAGAGTTGTACCTGTATACTATATTTGTCCCACACGAAGGTTTCCACGATGTGTCATACGCTTTGATTCGATTAAATCGTCATTTCAGTGACATTTTCTACTGCCATTCGAATCTCTGCCTCTCCGGGTTAGGTTTCACGTTACACTTTTCATCCTCCATTTTTGGTGCGCTCTCTAAATTTTCAAAACTCTCTCTGTGTATTTGTCCTTCTCTCCATCCCGCCGCCCGGTACGACTAGAATCGATTCCGATCGTTTCACCCCAACGACCAGAATCGATTCGCATCGTTTCATGGACGACTAGAATCGATTGCAATCGTGTCGGAGACGATGAATCTTAAAATGTGTCGTCGCGAAAGTGATCACGACGATTGGAAAAGGATCTCATCATTGGATTCAGAAAGCGAACAAAAAAAGGATTGGATTTTAAAAGATTTGAATATAAAAGATACCAAAAGATACAGGTCATGCTCAAGCCAGTTGACCATGTCGTCTGCGGATTTTCCGCTGACAATTTCTCATGCACAAACTTGTACATGACGTTGCGCCTGCTGAGAAAGCGCCGTTCCTTTTCGGACGATCTCCATTTCGCTCCGAACTGTGACTTTAGTGATCTGACGGCGGGATCACTGCTAATGCCTTGGTCATATTCACGTCGCACGTCGGTCACTTTGTCAGAGACCAATGAGTACTGAACTGGGTCGCCATCTTCCGGTGAAGTTGACTCAGTTGCACCCGTTGTCGTTCTGGCGCATTCCGAAATGGCGCCTCCAGTTGCAGTTGACGGCTTCAGAGTCACTTCGAGTCGCATGTTCGCTACTGCGTCGACAAAAAGCTTTGCACAGCCAGGTCACGCTCTGACTCGCCCGACTCAAGCGCTGACAACATGATCGGTGCGTCTGGGAACACCATCTTGAGCAAGGCTCCACTTGGCTCCACGTGGAAGAGTACAAGCGCTCGCATGGCCTTCTTCGGAAGTGACGTCAGATAGCACCCTTCCATTTTCCCCGTGTTCCACCGACCAGCGCGCCTGATCTGAGCCTCAGATGCGCCATAAGCTTCAACCATCTGACTTGCGCCGCTTTGTCGGATGTCCCTAACCTTGGAACTGAGAATTCCACAGCCAATCCGCGCTCCTTCCATGCCCTTCGCTTGAGCACTGTACGATATCGCCTAGGTTGGATCTTGCCCAAGCAGCAGAATAATGTTGCACCACTGGCGTCTGTCAAGCATTTGTGGAAACGGCTCGTTGGAGACGTGAAAACGCCAAAAGAGGTACAGAGCGAGTGCTCCAATCGGACAGAGCTGTACATCTTTGTGACGCATACATGCGCCATACTCGAGTCGCCCGACCTGGTTCATCTTTCCTTGCTCCATTACTACAACTAGGGCGACACACCGGGACGGACCTTCGTTCACAAGCTCGAGCGGAAATAGATCCGCTAGTTGCATCAATCGTGTGGACTCGCCTCTCGCCATGATATCGTGCGACAGTAGGAAGTCGAGACGATCGCGAAGACTCGATCCCGTGTTGGCGCCTTTCATGAAGTAGTTGAAGATCTAGAGCATGTCATCACCGTTGTATGCATCTAAAATCGTGCGGATTCTACGATCTACTAACTCCTCTCGCTTGCGCTTGTTCGAATCACGCTTACGGGTGCGTAGATACGCTTTCAGTGTTTTCCCACGCGGCGCGTTGCTGGCAACTTTTCTCCCAGCGTGCACTGGATCTTGTACAGGTCAACGATCGCCTTGATGTAGCTTTCCATTCCACCTTTTGACTGTGACGCAGGTCTTCCCGTCTACAGCTGTGCAGTTACCGCGTTTCTCAATCCCTTCTTTTACAAAAAGGAGCAGCTTGGCTTCACTGACTATGGAGCTATTATCGAACTCCCTCGATATGTATATTGGCACCACGATATCCACTCGCGCTGCTTGTTGTCATGGTCTGTTCGCGGGGCGTGGCGAAGGACTCTGTGCGATGACGTCCTCGACAACTGCCGCGATTGCTTGTTTTGGTACGGATGGTCTCCTCCATAATGCTGGTGGGCTTTCTTCGTTTTCTCTCCTCGTTAGAGCATCCCCACCGATCACGCTGCACTTTCAGACGTCTGGTCCATCTAAATCCACCAACGTTTTCGCTAATCAACTTTATGTGCACACACCAAATTCGTGTACACTACACCAAAGGTAATCTCTTTTTTCGCACACACCGATTTGACTACGCTGGGGGGAGCTAAGGGCAAGATGGCGTCAGTACGTGGAGGGCGTCAAGCTGGGCAACCAAATATTTGTGAGCCTGAGGACATAGCACTGACAAGAGCATACGCGAAGGAAACCGTGGATGCGGCTGTTGGTACCCGACCAAAGCTGCGCCACTTTCTGGGGAAAGTACAAGTGGAGTTTGTGACGCTCTTGCCCGGCAACTCCCGAATGGCTATCACTCTCAAGGTCATCAGCAGGGCCATTGGTAAATGGGTGGGTCATCTAGCAGCGACCCTGCGCGAATACCAAAGTGGTAGTGCGACGAATACGTGAGCCGCTCGACTACACCAACGAAAATGGTCAAACGTTCAAATTCGCCGGGCTGTATGAACTTGTGCGAAAGTTTCCAAAGTTTGAAGTCCCAGCGGACGGTATCGAGCCACGCGTGAAAGCAATGGCGCGTTATTGGAAGACGACGCTGGCGCAGCTCCAACAATCGCGCGAGTTGGGCAACAAAGCAGCCATGAAAAGTTGAAAAGGATGGTGGTGGTACTGGCGAAGAAGACGCCGAATTGGTGGCACTACAGCGCATTGCAGCGGCAGCAGAAACCAAGAATAGTCTACTTGAATGACCGATTGCAGTAGTCAAATCAACTCGCGAATCGCATTTTTTTAAATGGACACGGAAAGCGAATTGGCGAAGCGATTTTTTGCGCTCCCGGCGGAGCAGTTTCTATTGGAAATGGAGGAACAGGCCGGCCAAGGCTAGGCACACAGACAAATGAACAGGAACGGCAGTGTGATAACCAATTGAAAATATTCGAAAATGCACCTTTGAACATATCACTCACAATTTCCCATTTTCATGAGCCCATTGTTCCCACATCGTATCCATGAGGTCGCGCTGCAAAAATCGTGTGCTCTGTGGTAGATTTCATTGCTCGAACGAGCGCCGCTCTTCTTTCCGCTCCTTGGTCCGCTGGTCGCCCAACAAGTTGGAATGGATGTGTTGGCACATATGTAGGTAGCACTGGTGATGTAGGTGGGGTCGTCACCATGCTCGTGCTTGTAGTCGATGATTAAATTGTGTTTAATTACACAGGTTTTGATGACTGCACTCATGGCGGATCGATCCCACAGACGGCAACCAGTCGTCAGGATACGAAAACGAGCTTGGAGAACACATAATTCTCGCTCAATCTCCGTGCGCTTGCATTCTTATAGACAGATTTGGAATTTTGTTCACAAAACAGGGTAGATACCGTCAGCTAGCCAATATGGAAAACGATACTCACGTCCTTTAAGCTTGGTCGTTCAATGCGTTGTGGAAGAGAGGGGAGCGGTCTAGAACGTTGATATCGTTGAGCGCACCGGGCGTCCCAAAGTTGAAATGCCAGAAGTTTTCTAGCAACCTCTTGCCGATGAACGAAGTAACTGTTGTGGCGCGTGACAGCAGCAACGATCTCGTCGAACAGACCGAGGGGCAGTTTGAAATTGGTGCGGAACATGGAGCTGTCGTAGGCTGGAGAAGGCCCCCAATAGGCAGCTGAGGGTAGAAGCCGCGCTGGCGGTCGATGTTGCCTCATCATCCTTTGCGAGATCCACCGCGCACGGTGGTGCTCTTTTCTTTCTTCTGCGTTTGTACAGGAGTAGCTGCATATCGGTATCATCGTCATCGGCCATCGTGCTTCGCTTTGTCGGAACAGACGCTAGAAAAAACGCCAGATCTGGCGTAAATTCTGGCGGAATCATTGATTTAGCTCGACGCCAAAATTTAGGGTCTCATTCGTACTGTAGAGGCGTTGTACAGAAGAAGCCATCGTTCCCTTCTAGGTGCGGAGCGCGTAGTGCGTGGTGATCACGAGTCTGCCACGAGCTCGCGAAGTGAAGAGCCTTGGCAAGTACAGAGACCAACAACAATCTGCACGTGTTCCAGATTACCATCTCGACAACTAGTGATGTGTGTGTCGTAAAACTGGCAACATACTAATGGAATTTCCGACACGTATCCAGTCTGTCGTTCCTTGGGTTCTTTTTGTTTCTTCAGGATCGACAATAACGACGCTAGCTTTTGCCTTAGGGCCAGTCCCAACCGCACGGGCGTGCACGCACCGTGGTGCATTCACCAAATCCTTGACGTTTGATTGGATAACGAAATTTCCGGCGCACGTGCACCGTGGGCAGTGTGATAATACCACTTTTCCATTTGTGGCCAATTGGATTCCTTTTAGAAAAGTTCAACTCTCCATTCTTGATCGTCGAGTCAAAACTTGTCCCTCGTCGGGTGAATGACCAGACTTGCCTTGAACACCATGACACGCGGTCGTTTTTGATGTCACAACCCAATTGTCTGGCGTCCAGCACCAGCTATGGATCCCGACGATGACGACGACCTCTTTCTCATTGTCATTCCAACAATTCTGCTACTCACGAGGATCCGGGGGATACGAGTTCATTCGAGAAAGGATCTTGTGGGCGCGCCACGCTCACGCGCTTGTTCAAGAAGCTCAGTTCGAGAGCTTCTACCGCATGAGCATCACCAGTTTCAACAAGCTACTCAAGATCCTGTCTCCCAAGCTCCAAGTCAATCGTTTGCAATCCTTTCGCAGGACGGGAGGTGTGGAGCCGCTCTCGGCAGCCGGTATGTTGCAGTGTTGTTTGAGCTGGTTAGCCGGTGGAAACTGGCAGCTCGTTCGTGTTGTGACCGGTATCAGCAAGTCGGCATTCTATCGCACTATCAGACGCGTGATGGCGGCCATCAACTCCGCCACCGAACTCGCTTTAGTCTTTCCTGTCACCGCCGATCAGCGCAAGACAGCAGCACGAGCGTTTGCTACGCGCAGCACCAGAGGAGTTGTTGCTGGCTGTATTGGCGCCATCGACGGGTGGCTCTGTCTCATCAGGACGCCACGGAAGAGTGAATGCGGCAAGGTAGACAGCTTCTTCTCCGGGCACTACCAGTGCCAAGGCCTCAACGTCCAGGCCTGCGCCGACCACAACTGTCGTTTCACGGCTATCTCTGTGCGTGCTCCCGGCGGCATGAATGATGCTGTTGCGTTTAAGCGCTGGGCTTTGAGCAAGGTGTTGCTCAAGATTCAAGGACCGTACTACGTAGTCGGTGACAACGCGTACAGTCAAAGTCGAGTCGTCATGACCCCCTACAACAAGGCTCAGCTCGCAGGGCATCCAGAGCGTGACAACTACAACTTCTTCCTTAGTCAACTACGCATTCGCGTCGAGATGGCGTTCGGTCTTTTGGTCAATAAGTGGCGCATTCTCAAGTCCCCCCTGTGCGTCAAGCTCAGTCTGTGCCCGGTCGTGATTTCGGCTTGCGCGCGACTTCACAACTTCTGCATTGATGAACGCAGCACTGATGGTGACCGCTCTATTCAGAAAATGCTGCAGGAGGCTCGACAGTGGAATCCCGATCGAGCAGTGTCGTACGACGAGACGGTCGCTACAGAACCGCAAATCTACGATGACGATTTACAAGCCAGCGCACTTGGCGAGATTGCCCGAAATGGACTCGTGCAGCATATTGCAGAGAACAACTTGTACCGGCCAGACTCGAACATCGATCGACGGCGCAGAGAAGAAGCATTGTCGTGAGATTTCCTGCGGCCATGGATTGAATACAAGTACGTTTGATTCCACAAGTATGGTGTCGCTTCCAATACCCTCCTTCCCCTGAATTGATTTCTTGTACTACCGCATCAAAAAGTTTATTGGAAAATCCGCAGTTCATAAAAAAATTGGTTCTCTGTGTAAGCGATGCTGACTGTCGCTGATGCTTTTGTTGTATCTACTGCTTGGTCTTGTTTGCTGCGCGTAAAATTCTGAAGAGCTCGCGCGTGTGACGCATGACTGGCTTTAGCTGCTGACTCTGCGACTGTTGTTGCGTACGGCTGGACGCGGCGCTGTACCTTGGGTGGCGACTTCACAGTGGCCAGCGCTGCCGACGACGGAGGAGGTGCACACGCAGCGAGGACGCAACGCCATCGGCCTGATGTAGGCTCTCCATCAGCGTCGGTGGTGACGGAATTGTATGCGTACTAGTACTACTACTACTCGACGACGGTGCGTCCAGTACGAGACGCCACAGCTTGATCGAGTAGTAGATCATCTGCGCACCGAGCCTCTCTGTCAGTGGCTCACGGTTCGTGGCGCTTCGTGAACTCGTACTCGTATCGCCTTGGCACACGATGGCGACTTGTTGGTGGTACATTTGCTTCTTGCCCAACAGAAACGTGAGCACGTCTCGCTTGTCGTCGCTGTCCCATTTGACTGTTCACTTATCCGCACGACACCGTTGCTGTTAGGTCTGTTGCTGTTTGGTCGCATCGCTGGGCACACGATCTTAAGAAACATGATGATCTCGTCCTGCTGCGTGACCACAAACTGCTGCTCCTGTTGGAGCACGGCGATCCACTGCGTGGCTTCTCGGTACCATTTGGTACTCATGGTTCTTCATCGCTATCGCCATTTCGTTTGACTCTCGTGCTTTGTTCTGCACGCGCAGCCGCCGGACTTGTTCCTCCATATTGCGAAACTGCACATACCAATGTCGGTCTCTTTGCTCTGGAACGGCAGTTCATCCATAAAATGGCCATTCTCCATCATCCTGCGCTCGGCGGTCGTGTTGGGCTGGTCGTCCATGCGCAGCAGCAGCGCCTCTGAGTGAACATCTCTTCTTCAACCAGTCTCATTGAAACAATGGCCTCGAGCTCCAGTACGTGCTTCTCGATCGCAAAACGGCACGGCATTCATCTCCAATTGGGTCTGCGGGTCACTCCCCCGCCTCTCTAGTTGCGTCTTCTGCGTGGCAAACTCGTGGAGCTGCGCCGATTCCTTCCCCGCCTGCTACTAACTCGGCCAGAAGCAGCGCTGACGCATGCTGTGCACTGGCCAAAGCAGCATCGTGGCTCTAGTCGAGCCGTTGGTCTCGAGTACCGCGATCATCGCGACGTGGATGTTCATCTTGCCGTGGAAGTAGTGGTACATCTCACTCGTCTCGTGCGCGTGCGCGGCCAGCGATGCCATGAAAAACACGGCCTCGTCCGTGCGCAACTTGGTCTCAGCCTCCAGTCCGCACATCTGCTCGTTCAACTGCATTAGATTAAACGTGCGCTTGGTGGCCAGCTCGCAAATCGCACTGGTCGCAGCCTGCGACAGAATCGCATTCGTGATGGGTGATGGTTGCTTCGATTGTCGCAGCGTGGCTGTATCGCCGCGGTCGCCTCGTGTCGTGTTCAAGGTCACCGTCTTCAGTTGCGGCGACCAGTGCGTCTTGACTTGGACGGCCACTGGAGATGGTAGACTGAGTCCGACCCGCCCACTTGTATTAATCGATCCAAACCAAAACGATTGTCTGCAGGCACCGTCCATCTCGCGTCATTTGGTCCTAAAAAATAATGCTGATGGAAACGACACCAGCTACCAATTAGCTCCACTGATACGACGAGTCTGTTGGCGCAAAAAATGTTCAGTGGATGTCTTGTTATTCGCCTGTAGACACTAAAACTAAGCTTCATGTGAGTCAAACAAATCACGTGCATTGTTGGATCTGGTATCTACCGTCTGCCTAGCTCTTCGACCAAGTGCTTGCGCTCCTCTACATACAAACGAAGATCCTCTTCCAGCATCTCCTTGACTGCCCCAGTTGCAGTGGCCAAATCTCGTTGCATTGTCGCAATGCAAACGCGAAGCTCGTCCAGTGCCTTCAGTGACGCCACTCTCACCGATATAGACGTAGTTCTCATGGCTGGTGCCGGGGTATCACGGCTGGCCATGTAGCGCTGCACACTCTGCGCCAGCGCATCGATCGCATCGTCCGACTTGGATCCACGCTTCGTCTTTTTCGTCGGAACTGAAGGAGATGGACTCTTAGTTGGTCTTCGCTTGCGTTTGCCGGGTGACTGCCCGTTCGGACGGGACTTTGTGGGTGTACTTCGCCCAGGGTGGAGCTGCTCGTTCAAACTATCGAGTTGGTCTTCCTCTAGAAGACCGCCGTTGACAAAACTGATCAGATCTTTCTTGTCCTACACACAAAGAGCGTAAACAAACTGTGAGATTCTGAGCACACTGCAGCATGATCGACCCTATTCCAAACCTGAAGGAGTCGCCAGAGATACAGAACGTCGGCTTGGCCAACGCAGTACCGCGGAAAATGATCATGCTCTCCGGACAGAGTGCAGTTGCCCATGGCCACTTTGAAGTATCCATTCACTGTCCTCCACATGCTCTTGAGATTTTCTGCGCTGTGCGATTTGATGATGCGCGGATTCACGTTCATTGTTACGAATATCTCGTCCGTGGCCGCAACAAGTCCGTACTCTTCTTTTTCTTGCGCAAATGCCACTGCGACATCACGCCAAAACGCGACTCGGAGAGGAGTTCCACTGTCAAGCTGTTCACGCGTTGGAATATCACCTAGACAATCGTGTTAGTCAATCAACTGGAGAAATGAAAGGAAACTGCAATACCTGTCTCTAAAAATCGCGTGCTGAACTCGTCTGAAAACAGAACATTGAGCAGGCGGAACACGCAGTTGGACCCCCGCTGTGTTTGTGGCATGCTGGTGGCTGGTGGAACTGGGCGCCCAAGCGCTTGTAGAAGTGCTGGAGCGACTGCATCATGGGCTCGGAGCCGTTCGATTCTCCCGGCTTTATTGGCAGCGTGCGGTACGCTCACTCCACGGAGTTTGCACTCCGCACGCAACTCATTCACGGTCCACAACTCGTAGCGGCGCTCACTGTCTTTGTTGCCCATCACAACTGGGCCTGTCATCCTCACGGCAGAATTCTGCGGAAGCATACTCGTATACTGTTCCTCCGAGTCCTCATCCGCCAAAACGTTGCCACTGCAAATACCATCATTGTGGGCTTCCAAGGCAGTCAAAGTACCAACGGGGCTGTCGCCTGCTGAAGCATCACTCGTAGTGTCGTCCGAGAAGCTATTAGCCGAGTCGTCCGAGGAAATCTCTTGCATCCTGTGTGTTTCCAGTCTGTTCCAAAATGTGAAGAGGGCGAGTCCAGAGTTGTCCGGCAGTATGCCATCTTTCAAATTTCAAATCAAAGGGGCAAACGTTTTGTCCAATCAAAGTGTCGGTCAGATGGTGCATACACCATTCATTCCCAACCGTAGCTGGTGTATTCACCCCTAACCATCGTTCACGCACGGTGAATTCACCGCGAAAACTGCGGTTGGGACTGGCCCTTAGATGCAGCGTCCGCGTGGCTCGAAATAGCACATGGCACGGCACATAAAATCGACTCGCTACCAACTGCAGATACAGCTCTATTGCCTGATGTCACTGGCCACGGTGGTGCTGCTGCTACTATGTGTTGCTCCAGCAGCGTCCGTAGTCACACCAGCAGCAACATTCACTGCTTCCAAATCGACACTACGACACCATACTCCACCAATAGCAGCGTATGGGCTGCCACGATGACGCGCTCCACCGCAGTCTCTTCGCTGCCTGTGAGCATGTGGATCTTTGTTCTCTAAGTCGTCACGGTTTGAAGAACAAGATCCACCACTGTCGTGACCGTCGCATTGTCATAAAAAGACGTACATAAACGTGGCGAGATTGAACGAGACACCATGGTTACACCTAGCCCTGTGCAAGTGGAGTAGTTCTGAGTGATTCTTATTGTAACGGGGTAACTTTACACAAAGGGTACACCAAAGGTTAGGTGTACCATGGATGGGGTACACGTGGTACCGTGTACCAATGCATAGGTAGTGTGGACCACAATAGGGTTATATCAGTAGGTATTACATCTAGCAGGTAGGAACGAGATCTTG
>JAADWC010000238.1:0-13183 GCA_023336095.1 Pythium pectinolyticum | reverse complement strand
GCTGCTCGCAAAACACACCGTACACGATCCGTGGCGCCGGTGACGACTCGAACTCAAACCATTTAAACTCGTCTTCTTCGACTACCTCTTACTAATCATGATCATCTGCGTGTCGCGCGCATCGTACTGTAGGTGCTGTGGATGCTGTGGATTCTGTGGATGCTGTACATGCTGTGGGTGCTGTTCATCGTCCTTGTGGCCTTGTGGCCTGGTGCTCCATCTTCTAAATCTTCCGGCTCGGACGCTGGCTCCGACTGAGCGTCGACGCCGAGTCGGACGCGTTACACGCGTGCTCATAATCCAAATCGCTCTCTTCCACTTCGTCGTCTTCCTCGTCGTTGTGAGCTTCGTGTGCTGTTTGATCGTCCAGGAGATCGGTGGATGAGAACACAGTCATCGCTATCACGGCATCCTCCACATCACGATCTTCGTGCGCTGGTCTTGGTCCGGGTCCTGTTCCTCTGCATCCTCCTGGTCACCACTCGCTTCCTCCTCCTCCTCCTCCTCCTCCTCAGCATCATCGTACTCATCCTCCTCGTCTTCATCACCATCATCATCGTCGTCGTCAAACGCACGGCGCGAGAGCATCGTCAAGTCCAAACGCACCAGCCGCATCGCTCGCAGCCGCGCTTCACCCGCTTCCTCTTCCTGCTTGTCGTCTGCATCCGTCGTGGCAACTTCCGAGTTCTCTGGGATCGTTACAAGACGTGGCGTGAATGGCTGCTGCTGCTGCTGCATATTGATAGCATCGTCATTTCCATGACAACGACGACGGCGGTGGTGGCGGTGGTGGCGGTGCTGGTGACACGGAGTCGTGCGTGTGGTGGACGTGGTGCCTGCATCTTCATCTTCATATTCTTCCTCTTTCTCCGTCTCCTTCTCTTCCTCATCGTTCCACACGTGCGCGCCAAAGAGAAACGTGCTCACAAACACAACCACACGGAGCACCGTGCGGTCGGTCGCCTGTGCCACACGTCCACACCAGTCGGTAGAAGCCGTGGCGTTGGTGGTGCTGGTGCTGGAGGTGCTGGTGGCACTGGATGGGACGGTGGCTGTGGACGTGGATGTGGTTCTGGATGTGGATGGAGGTGGAGCCGCGACCACTGCTGGCGTCATCCGCGGTGAAGACTCGGTCACACTTGGTGTCGCACTGGTTTCGCCAGTCGCATGAGGTCCAGCAGTCGATGGGGACGCGCGGAACGGCGTCATGGCGCGGAAAAACGTGGGCATCGCCATGTTGGATGCGTGTTGTTGCTGTTGTCCGGTGCTGCTGGTGGTCGCTGAGAGAATTCTTGGATGAAGTACGCCAAGACAGTGATGTGGTCTTCAAACTCGGTGGTGTGAGCGTGGATGGAAGAAGGACGTGGTGGTTAGAAGTCAGCACGAGACGTGAGACTCCTGCAATGCAAAACACGACGCCGACTGCCGACTGCTTACGGCCGCAGTTTCCCACTGCCATCTGGGTCCATCTCGAGATGAATACAGCAGCAGCGCAGTGAGAACACTTGGACTGCGGGGTCGTGGATCTTGGGTCGTTGAAACACGTGGTTTGCTTGGGTTTGCTCTGCAGGAAACGAAAGTGCTCACTGTGATGTGGACATGGAACTCGGTGCGTGTGCCTCGTGTGTCATGTGTCGATCGTTGCCTTGTAGCCAGTTTTTGTTTTTGCGATTTTCATCTTGAAGTGGCGGCTGTCGGAACTGAAGTCTCACACGTCGCACACTGGAACGGCGACGCACATGAAAAGGAGATAGAGAGGAGATCGTCCCACCAGCACACACACGGACACGACACAGAGGTACCAGCTGCGGGTGCTGGCGCGGGTACATACTGTGATCCGCCAGACTGGCTCACGCCGGTACCGCATAGACTCGAACACCGTGTGTACAGTACAGTACAGTAGGTACTTCAGGCAACACCTGACCATCGCCCTGATCTTCACCCTTTTTGTGGCGTCATTTCGTCTCGTTTCGCATCCCTCTGCTTGCACCAGTTTGTTCCATTTGTCTTTGTCTTTGCTTCTTGTTCCGACACGAACGCAAGTGACCGCCACGACCCATCTTGCTCTGGACAAAGATCATGGTCCAGACACGTCGACGGAGAGTGATGACGCCAGCACCCGACCACTCCACCGCATGGCCACGACTAACGTGATGGCAAATGACGACGACGACATGTGGACGCACGCCCAGTCGTTCCATCCATCCGCCAACAAAAACCAACACGTCCACGTCCACGTCCACGGTCTCGACCACCCACAACAACCGCCACATTCGTAGACGGCTGCCGTAGATGCCGCGGAGACGACGACCACCACAGCTCCATGCTCCATTTCTTCCGCAGACCCCTCGACGTTACGCGTCTTTACTCGCGGCGCGAGAAGAAACGCGGAGCCGACTTGAAGCGCAACGTCCAGTGTGTCGAGGCGGAGCGAGATGCCGAAGCGAAACGTCTCCAGCAGAAAGAGAGGCACACGCAACAGTGCCGCGTGCCATTTGCTGCGGCCGCGAGAGCCGTCGGTGGTGACGCTGCTCCAGCACAAAGTGGCAGCGCCGACGAGACGAACGAAGAAGTAGAAGACGGGGAAGAAGCAGAGGAAGTAGAAGAAGAAGACGACATCGTGGTCTGGAACTCGCTGGTATGCGACGACGTGGATGTGGCGGCCATCGATGCATCCATTGGGCGACCTGGCGTTGCTCGGATACTTGAGCACAGCGATGTACAAAGCCACGTTCACAGCGAGGAAGACGTAGACGTAGACGAAGACGAAGACGAGGATGAAGACGACTTGATCTGGTACTTTTGGGATCAAGAGACGCAACGTGCCACCATTGTCGTCTGGGAGAGAGATCGCGAGAGCTTCAGCGGCGGCGCCACAGAGTTTGGCTGCGGCTTTGACCACTACGGTCTCCACGACGACGACTTCGACTGCGACGACGACAGCACCCGCATCACCGACATTCACTGTGTCGCCGACCACTTTGGCATCCATGATGACGACTACGACTGCAAACACGGCTTGTATCTCCATCGACACGACCGCCACTGGTAGCAAGCGCCAACCAATAGCACTCTTTACGAAACAAAAAGACCCGACGACACGCACTTGCTCCTGCGTACTTGACGTATCTGACAAACAAACGCAGACTAACACCACCAGACCAATCCGTTCTCATCGCACCATCCATGCTGCTATTGATCCTTCACCTGCGATACTCACTCACGTGCGTGCGTGATTGGATGGGGTTTCTTCTTCTCTTTATCGCTTGTCAAACACACACAACTGCCACCCCAACAACGTCAACTCAGTGAGTGCCGTAGAGTTTTGACGAAAACGCAAAATCACCAGAGACTATCTGTCGTCACGCATACGCACCATCTCTACTGTTCTTCATGTTGGCTCGGCTCTTCTCCACCTGCTTCTGCCGCCATCGTCTCTGTAGGCACCCGTTTTTCCATTTCGCTCTGCATGGCGTCCATTTCGCTCAGCATGAGCTGGAACTTGGCGACCACACGCTGCAGCATGCGGTTGGTAGCCATTGTCGGAAGCACGTGCGACCGCAAGAGCTCACGTTTGCTCAAACCCTGCAGCAGGTAATGTGATCCAATTAGATACGATCAAATCAAATCAAAACGAATAGGAACGCACCAGCAAGAAGTCACCGCTCGAAGCAGAGGATAAAGACGCGGAGCCCAGCGCGACATCAGCCGAGACGGCATGCGAGGGGCGATGGAGCGGACCCAACAGCTCTGCACAGAGCTCTTCAAGTCGCGCCACGTCTCCATCGGCACTGCTTCATGAACAACATGTGCTCTGTAAGTCGATCCATTTGGAGCTTGATCGACGCCATAATATGAACGCTGATTTACTACCATTTACCATTCACCATTCACTACCAGAACGGTACTTCCACTGACTGTGATGCTAGGAGATGATGTGGCACTGGCCGCTTTGACCCAGTGCAGCGACTTGGTCAGGAACAACGTTGCCGTCGGGACTGACCGCACTGAAGAGATTGCCCTGGATCTCCCTGTCAGACAGCCAAACCTAATAAGTGACTCATTTGCAGCAACCGCCTCCTACGCCACACACGCAAACTCACAGAAACTCTAGAAACACAAGCGATCCAATGGAGGTGGGCAGTGGTCCTGTGAACCAGTTGCGGTCGAGACGCAGCACGCGCAGCTCAGTCAAGAGCGAGACGCTGGACGGCACCGCGCCGCTCAGAAAATTGGAGCTCAGGTCACTGTAAAAAAAAAAGCAAGCTCATCAGTGCTTATAAAGCCAGGTGAGAGAGAGAGAGGAAGAGAGAAAGGAGCCACCACGCACAGTTCCTGGAGGTTGCGCAGCGCCGCGCGTGGGAACTCGACTGGTACATACCCCACGAGGTTATTCCGCGGTAAGCGAAGCGAGATGATGCGGTTGTCGTCGTCACACGCGATGCCATACCACTACCAGACCACCCATACATTCACACAGAGACATAGTTTAAGACACACAAGAAATCGCCACGATCTTATTTGTCGTGATCACGCACGCGTTGCAAACATGGGTCGCTCATTTCGTTCTGGATATCCCACCCAGTCTTCCACGACGGTCCGTCGGTCGCCCAGTATAACAGCTTCAGCGCGCCACGCTCGCTACGACTCGTACCAGTGGGTGCAGCGCCGTTTACAAAGGCCACTACCGTCGCGGCTGCGATAATGGCTACAGTCCACATGAAAGCATGCAGTCGCCGGCAGCGCGGCTTCCTCATGCGTCCAGTCAGCGATGCTTGACACCTTCAATGTAACCAGTCAGGGCGTAACCACCAGTGTAACCAGTAACCATGACCAAACAGACTACCTCTATTAGTGAATACCATCCCTTCGTAATCTAATCATTTTGTCCAAAAGCTCCTGCAGTCAACATGCTGGTGGAGAAACCGGAGGCCGTGCGGCACGACAACGCGGCAGGAACTGGTGCGTACCCCCCCCCCCCCACAGCGCCCTGTAGCGCCACAAAGTACGAGTGGCATGATTTACTAACGATACATTGTACGCGCTGCGCTCAGCGTCGGCGATCTACGGCGTGGACGCACATCCCAGCAAGCAGCTCTTCGCCACGGCCGGTGGAGGTGCGTCGTGAATTGTATTGTTTTATTCGCAGTCCTCCGCCTATTGAGCAACCGTTTGTGGAATATTGACTGTATCACACACGTTGAATTAGATGGATCGGTAAAGATTTGGTCGCTCGCTAGCAGCGCCACTGGCGACGGCATCGCTTCTTTTGAGCTGCTCGCGACGCTGAGTTTCCACGAACAAGCCGTCAACTGCGTGCGCTGGGCAGCCCACGGCCGGTACTTGGCGTCCGGTTCCGACGACCAGCTCGTGTTTCTGTACGAACTCAAGCCTGGCGCTGCGCCCCCCGTGGCGTTTGGCTCCAACGCCACGCCGAATAAGCAAAACTGGACGCGCACGGCGATGCTCCAGCGCCACACCATGACCGTGCAGGACCTGGCGTGGTCGCCCGACGATCGACTATTGGCCACGTGTTCGATCGACAATACGATTTGCATCTGGGACGTGGACGCGTCCAACTTGCAGCCTGTGGTGCACACGCCGCTGCAGACGCTCACGGGCCACAATGGCTGGGTCAAGGGCGTCGCGTGGGACCCCGTGGGCAAGTTCCTCACGAGCGCCGGTGAAGATAAGACCGTGCGCGTGTGGCGCGTGGACGACTGGCAGCAGTCGGCGCAGATGATCGCCGAGCCG
Organism: Pythium pectinolyticum; assembly: GCA_023336095.1. Taxonomy (NCBI): domain Eukaryota; phylum Oomycota; class Peronosporomycetes; order Pythiales; family Pythiaceae; genus Pythium; species Pythium pectinolyticum. Next base: position 7,429 of record JAADWC010000238.1, on the reverse strand, counting down.
TTTGAGCACTGCGCGTCGACGTCGCATTTCCGTCGGCTCTCGTGGTCGCCCAACGGCGCTGTGCTTTGTGCGACGCATGGATTCAAATCCAAAAAGAACTGTGCGGCGCTGCTCAGCCGCACGACGTGGACCAACGACGTGGACTTTGTGGGCCACCAGGGCGTGGTGACCTGTGCGCGGTTCCATCCCAAGCTGTTCAGCAAGACTGATAGCGAGAACGAGACCGAGTACGCGTGCTGCGCCGTGGGCGACGACGACGCGACCATCAGCGTTTGGTTGGCGCACATGTCGCGGCCGCTCACGGCGCTCAAAGGCTGCTTTGAGGCGGCCGTGACTGACCTGTCGTGGCTCGCAGTCGCGTCAGAGAGCGGCCGTGCGGCGCTGCTGATCGCCAGCTCACTGGACGGCACAGTCTGCTGTATCCAACTTCAGCCGGACGAGCTCGGTGTGCCTGTGTCCGATGTGCGACTGAGCAAGATCCTTCAAACCAAGGTACGGATGGTTGCAGAAAGTATACTGGTGCGTAGATTGATGAACTGACAGAATGCGATATACCCACTCGGTGGATTGATTACAGTACGGAGCGCGGGCTGGCATTACACTGGCGTCGACATTTGTGGAGAACCCACTTCAACTGCAACTAGAGGCGGCCCAGAGACCCGTAGCGAGCGAATCTACAGCCACGACGCTCATCCCCAAGAAAAAACGTGTGGTGGTCTCGACAACAGCAGCCACAGCCACTGTCTCTACTGGTGGAGGAGCCACTGGAGGCGTGAATATCCTTCAAGTCGTGTCTAAGAAAGGCGGCAAGAAACGGATCGCACCGGTGCTGCTGAATCAACCAAGTTCCACCGCAACGTCTACGACCTCCACGGCACCTAGTCTTGCTGCTGCTGGAGGAGATGGGAGTGGGAATGAAACCACCACTGCAATCGCCAACGAATCGACTGTCACGGAAACTCCACCGAACGCTGCGTCGGTCGCAAACAAGATCCAGAACATTCTAGGGCCGACCGTACCCGCTAGTCTGGGGGATACAAGTCTGCTGGATGAGCGCATGACGGGCAAACCGTCCGAGGGAGGGGAGACGACTGCGCTGCCATCGGTAACCGCTACCACCAATGGATCCACCCACCATCCACCGTCAACGTCAACTGCGAGTACCAAGGCCGATGGTAAGCGTCACCGTGAGCTGTCACACAAGCGCAAGCGCGACGGCGAGCGCGGCCCAGCGGCAGGCGCAGCGATCATGGCCAAAGCCAAAGAGGTGACGCCACGGCCGCCCAAAGTGTTGGCGATTCCAAATGGAGAAAGCCTGTCTCCACCATCGCAGCCGCTGCTGCCCGTGTCGCTCTTCCGGCTTTCGTTCTCGGTGGAGATTGATCTGACGGCGGTTGAGCCACGTGGATCTGCACAGACCAGCACTCCAGGCAACCACGCAGTGGTGGACGTGACGGTGCACAACCTCACGGGCACGAGCGCCGTAGATGCGACAGGTGAGAGTGCGCGTGGGTTTGGATTTGAGTGTGGATGCTGGTTTGCAAATGTTCACTGATACTTATTTGTTTTTTTTTGTTTTTAGAACAAGGCCCCGTGTATTCCACTGTGCGCTGCTCGGAACGCTCCAGCGTCAAGTGGATCGACCGCTTTCCTGGGCGAGTTGTCTCTGTAGCGGGCAACGCCACGCTCTGCGCTGTCGCCACCTCCACTGGTGATCTCTTCGTGCTGAGCTCCAGCGGCCGGCGGCTTTTCCCGTGTATTGGTGCGTACTTCAGCCAGAAGTACTTCTGGGTAGTTGTTCGGATCTGATCTGTTGGTTCTGTGTAGCTCTTGGTGGTGCGATCGCGACGCTCGAGTGCAGCCCGCGGAAGTCGCCATTTCTCATGGTGCTGCTCGCCAGCGGCGTCATCAAAATCTGGGACGTGACCACACGCAAACTCCAGCTCTGTGACTCGATCGAAACCATTGTGGCGGTAGGCTTTTTCTCTGCTACCTGCTCACGTGATGGGAGTGATAAACGGACTGACTTGGTTCTTATCTTGTGTTGCTAGTCGGTGTACTCGCCCAACCACCGTGTGACGCTACTGCGCAGCGTGGTCTCGACCAGTGGACAGCCGACGATTACTTTTGCTGTCTCCCATGCCGAAACCACAAACGCATCTGCGAGTCTCCACTCGTACGCGTTTGACAGAGACATGCAGAGCTGGTACGTGGATGATGATCGATAACGAACGGATGTGATCATGTAAATACTGATTCTGATGGGTTGGTTGACTGTGTAGGATGCGCGTGGCCGGCGACAGTTTCGTGTACTCGGACTTTCACTCGTCGCTCTCGACGGATTCTGTGGTCGCGCGTGAGATGCCGGTGCGTTTTATTCTGTGGTTGTTTTGTTTTGTGCTCGTACGTTTGTCATGGAGGACCAACTGTCGTGTATTGATGTGTAGATGGGTCCGCTGCGACGCCTTCAGAACGCGTCCGGTTTCAGTCGCACGCAACGTGGCGTCCCCTCAGCGATGCTCAAGGAGCTGCCCGATGCGATCACGCAGCGCAGCGTCACGCGTGCACATCTTGAGCACCAGATCGCTGCCGCCAGAGTGCTGCAGAGCGCCCACGAGTACCAGTATTGGCTCATTGCGTACGTGCGGTTTCTGGCCACGGATGAAGACGTCGCGCGACTTGAAGAGCTCTGTGCGGAGCTCTTGGGTCCGTTCCATCGCCCGTCGCGAGTTGTCTCGGCTAATGATCCGGTGGGCTCCGCTTCGAGTGGTAACTTCTTCCTGGTGCGTTCCTATTCGTTTTGATTTGATTTGATTTGATCGTATCTAATTGGATCACACTGCTGCAGGGTTCGAGCAAACGTGAGCTCTTGCGGTCGCACGTGCTTCCGACGATGGCTGCCAACCGCATGCTTCAGCGTGTGGTCGCCAAGTTTCAGCTCATGCTGAGCGAAATGGACGCCATGCACGAGACGGATCGCCAGGCCACCGAGGAGCTGGTGGAGAAGCCGAGCCAAAATGAAGAGCAGTAGAGATGGTGCGTGCGAGGAACGATAGTCTTTGGTGATTTGGTGATTTTTTTAAAAACAAAGCACTGACTGAGTCGAAGTTGTTGGGGGTGGCAGTGGTGTGTGTGTTTCACAAGCGATGAAGAAAAAGAACCTACCAACCGACGACGCATGTCCGCGAGTGAGTGAATACGCAGGTGAATGATCAATAGCAGCACGGATGGTTGCGATGGGAATGGATTGGTCTGGCGGTGTTTGGTTGCAGATACTTCAAGCACGTATGCAGGAGCAAGTGGGTGTCGTAGTCTCGCGTTAGTACCTGCGCGGCATCTGTGGCAATGAGTGCTGTTGGTTGTGCTACCAGTGGCGATTGTAGCGACGGAGATACGAGCCGTGTTTGCAGTCGTAGTCGTCGTCGTGGAGGCCATAGTGATCGGCGGAGCAGTGAATGCTAGTGGAGTTGCAGTCGTACGCTTCGTCGTGGAGACCGTAGTGGTCAAAGTGGCAGCCAACGGCAGTAGCGTTGCCGCCGTCGCTACCCAGATCTTTCTCCCAGACGACAATAGTGACACTCTTCAAAGTACCAGCTCGAGTCGTCTTCGTCTTCGTCGGTGCCGCAGCCAAAGTCGTAGCCAATGTCGAAGCCAACGTCACCGTCTACATCACTGTGTACGTCGCTGTCGCTGTCGCTGGTACTGTGTCCGAAGCTGTCGTCTAGAAGAATCGCCGAAAGATGGCCGTCGTGGGCAGTGGTTCGTGCATCGCCGACCAGTTCCTCGTCTTCATCCGAGGAGACACGGCACAGCCCGCCCCATCCAGGCATTCGTGCCACATGAGGTCGCCGATTGGATGAGTGGATGGCCTCCGTACCCACTTCATCGGCTGTCAACCAGTTCCAGAACAATGTGCCGTCATCATCGTCATCAGCAGCATCCTCGTCTTCTTCTTCTTCATCTTCTTCGTTCTTCGCGTCGGCGCTGCCACTATTCGCTGGATCGTCACTGCTGAAGGCGTCGTCCATCGCACCACGTTTGTCGTGCTCCACCACCAGTTCATCTACTTCTTCCACGTGGGCATGATCCTGGGCTATCTTGTTGAAGACCGTGGTGCCGCCAGCGCTCATGGCGCTCGCAGTCGCAGCGACTGACGCGCGACACTGTCGCTTCTGCCACTTCTTCGGAAGACGTTCCAAGTCGGCATCTCGCTCCGTCTCGGCATTCCGGACGTTGCGCTGCAAGTCGGCGACGCGTTTCCTCTCGTGCCATGAGAAGAGACGCGTGGCGTCGGGTCTGCGGAAGAAATGGAGCATGGAGCTGTGGTGGCCGTCGTCTCCGCTGCATCCACAGCGGCAGCAGTCTACGTTACGTGGCGGCGGTCGTGGGTGGTCGAGACCGTGGACGTATTTGGACGCGTTGGATTTTGTTCGCCGATGGATGGAACCACCGTGCTTTCGTCCACATGCCATCATCAGCATTGCTCATCACCGTAGTCGTGGCCATGCGGTGGAGTGGAGTGATAGGATGCTGGCGTCATCGTCTCTCCGTCTACGTGTTCTGATCATGGGATCATTCAGAGCAAGAGGTGTTGCGGTGGTCGCTTGCGTTCGTGTCGTGGTCATGCGGTGGATCGGACAAGGAACGAAATGACGCCAAACACAAGGGTGAAGGAGAAGGGAATGGTCAAGGTCAAGCTGTTGGCTGCGGTGCCTTCTGTTCTGTAAATGCAGTGTTCGAGTCTGTGCTGTTCAAGCGGCGGTGAGCAAGTCAGGCCTACGGGTCACAGAATACAGCCAGCCACACCAGCATCCGCGGCTGGATTCGCGTCCACCACCACGTGGTCTCACACATTGCGACTCTGGCGATCGACGGCAGTGTAGTTGTACTACTGTAGTACTCTGTATCGTGTGCGAGTGTGGGCGGCTGTGAACGATCGATCTCGTTCCTCTCCATCTCGCTTCGACATGCCAGTGTGCGACACATGGCACTCTCGCACCAAGTTTCCATGTCCACATCACAGTGAGCACTTTCGTTTCCTGCAGAGCAAACCCAAGCAAACCACGTGTTTCAACGGCCCAAGATCCACGACCCCGCAGTCCAAGTGTTCTCACTGTGCTGCTGCTGCATGGATTTCGAGATGGGCCCAGATGGCAGTGGGAAACTGCGGACGTAAGCAGTCGGCAGTCGGCGTCGTGTTTTGCATTGCAGGAGTCAGCCAGTCAGTCAGTCGGCTCGCGTGTCCGTCCGTCCGTCGGTCCGTCTCTCTCACATCACGTGCTGACTTCTAACCACCACGTCCTTCTTCCATCCACGCTCACACCACCGAGTTTTTAAGGCCACATCGCTGTCTTGGCGTACTTCATCTCAAGAATTCTCCCTGGCAACCAACACCACCACCAGCAGCAGCACTGCTAGCGACAACAGCAACAACACGCATCCAACATGGCGATGCCCACGTTTTTCCGCGCCATGACGCCGTTCCGCGCGCCCCCATCGACCGCCGCCGCCGCTTCTGCTGCTGTTCCTCATGCGACTGGCAAAACCAGTGCGACACCAAGTGTGACCGAGTCTTCACCGCGGATGACGCCAGCAGTGGTCGCGGCTCCACCCCCATCCACATCCAGAACCACATCCACGTCCACAGCCACCGTCCCATCCAGTGCCACCAGCACCTCCAGCACCAGCACCACCAACGCCACGGCTTCTACCGACTGGTGTGGACGTGTGGAGCAGGTGACCGACCGCACGGTGCTCCGTGTGGTTGTGTACGTGAGCACGTTTCTCTTTGGCGCGCACGTGTGGAACGATGAGGAAGAGAAGGAGAAGGAGAAAGAAGAAGAGGAAGAATATGAAGATGAAGATGCAGGCACCACGTCCACCACACGCACGACTCCGTGTCACCAGCACCGCCACCACCGCCACCACCGCCGTCGTCGTTGTCATGGAAATGACGATGGTATCAATATGCAGCAGCAGCATCAGCCATTCACGTCACGTCTTGTAACGATCCCAGAGGACTCGGAAGTTGCCACGACGGATGCAAACGACAAGCAGGAAGAGGAAGCGGGTGAAGCACGGCTGCGAGCGATGCGTCTGGTTCGTTTGGACTTGCAGATGCTCTCGCGCCGTGCGTTTGACGACGACGATGACGATGATGATGAAGACGAGGAGGATGAGTACGATGATGCTGAGGAAGAGGAGGAGGATGAGGATGAGGAGGAGGAGGAGGAGGAGGAGGAGGAGGAGGAGGAGGAAGCGAGTGGTGACCAGGAGGATGCAGATGAACAGGACCAGGACCAAGACCAGGACCAGCAGCCGCAGCGTGCGGATTCTGCGGCGCCAGCAGCTTCCACGTACCACGATAAAGTTGGCGGATTCGACGGATTTGACGGATTTGCCGACGGCGCTGCTCGTGTCGCCAGTGGCTGTGGAGGTGTGTCTGGCCAGCACATCTCTTTAGTCGTGTGTGATACGAGCATGACCGAGAGCGAGACCACGGTCGAAGTACGAGCCACCACGTGCCTTTCGATCCACCCAATCCACCCAGTCCACCACATCCATGATCTCTACGACCTGGACGATCCACCAGCACACGAAGCTCACCACGACAAGGGAGACGACGAAGTGGGAGAGAACGATTTGGATCGGAAGCACGCGTGTGACGCGTCCGACTCGGCGTCGACTCTCTCGATGGACCTGTCGGAACCAGCGTCCGAGCCGGAAGATTTAGAAGATGGAGCACCAGGCCACAACGACGATGAACAGCACCCACTGCATCCACAGCATCCACAGAATCCACAGCATCCACAGCACCTACAGCAGGACGTGGGCGACGCAGACGATCATGGTCAGCAGCCGTAGCAGCAGCAGCACCACGCGTGGCGCCGTGATGACGCTTGCAGATTTTGAGTTTGGCAAGTCGCTCGACGTTGGCGACTTTGGACGTGTCGTGCTCGTGCGCAACCGTCGCGATGCCACCTTGTACGCGATGAAAGTGGTGTCCAAGCGCCACGTGCGCGACTGCAAACAGCAGCAGTCGGTGTTTACGGAGCGAGACATCCTGGCCTGCACGCGCCACCACGAATCACTAGGTGCGTGTTTATCTATTCTACGTGATGATGATGTTTACTCTCGTACTATCGAGTTGGTGTGCTAACGAATGCTGTTGCCGTTGTCTTCTATTTTCTGTCTAGTGGATCTGCACTGGTCGTTCCAGACGCGCGACCATCTCTTTTTCGTGATGGACTATTGTGCAGGCGGAGACCTTGCTGGCCACGTGGAGGCCGCTGGCTGGCTGGCGGACCACACCGCGTGCTTTGTGGCGGCTGAACTGGTACTGGCGATCGAGCACTTGCACCACCACGGCATCCTCCATCGCGATATCAAGCCAGAGAACGTTCTGCTCACGGCGGACGGCCACGTCAAG
>JAADWC010000237.1:0-13218 GCA_023336095.1 Pythium pectinolyticum | reverse complement strand
TCACGTGGGAGCCCACCACCCGCGCTCTCCGTGGTTCTCCTGAATAGATGGGGACGCAAGGTGGCCTCTTACGGGAGGCCGCGCCACGACGGCCACATCACATGAAAAGCAAGAAAAAGAAAAGAAAGAAAAGCAAAGAGTCAAGGCCGGAAAAAAAAGAGCGACGTAGCGTCTAAATCAAATAGAGCACTCGCATTGTGATGATGATGATGATGGTGTGGGGGTGGTGGTGGTGGTGGTATTTGTCTTCATGGATCCTGACGCTCTCTGCTTGGCTGCCTACATTCGTTTTTGGACGCATTGTGTGATGCTGCTGATGTCGCATCCAGCGATGAGAATGGGAATAGTACTGTACAGGAATGCAGTCGCCACGAGATCGCACGATCACGAGATCCTGCTGCCGTTATCTGCGCTTGGGGAGCGTTCGACTGTATGGATTTTATTCAATGCACTACCGGTACTACAGTAGTCAGAATTCTGACTCAGAAACATGTTTCAACGCATGAGCGAATCCAGTATCGAGTTTTTGATCCCTTGTCCGTAGAATTTCTGGAGTTTTCAGAACACATATACAATTCCAGTGTTCCAGTACCGGTATTCCAGTGTTCCAGTATTCCAGTGTTCCAGTGTTCCAGTATTCCAGTGTTCCAGCGACCCAAATGTTCTGTTCCATGGATACGTCCGCATTCCTACCACTCTAGCACCCTCCATCTCACTACCTGCTCGTGCCAAACAGATCAAACGCATCGTCGTCATCATCTCCGCCTCGTGGTGGTGGTGGTGGTGGTGGCGGCGGCTGCTTCTCGCCAAACAAATCGTACGCAGCGTTGGCGTTGAACCGCTCACCCGTGCGCCGAAAGCGAAGCACGATGGGCCGCCGACTGCCGCCCACGAGATCGCGAAACTGCGTCGTGTTGGTCACGTTCACGCCATTCACCGTGAGAATCGTGTCGCCATGCGCGATGCGACCACACGCAAGCGCCGGGCTTGGATTTCCGTCGCTTTGCATGAGACACTCGCGCACAATCACGTTGCGTGGGCCGCTCTGCTTGGCGATCAGTCCTAACGACGGCGTGGAAAACACGACTTCGTACTCGTCATCCAGCAAGCCACTGCGTTCGCTGGGCTGCAGCGGCACGGGCGGCAACACTGGCGCAAGCGCCGCGTTAGAAACCGCACCAGCACCAGTACCAGCACTACCAGCAGTACCACCACCACCAGCATCGTCACCAAAGAGACCACTGCCGCCACTCGTCATGCTGGAGCTTCCACTGGGCGTACTGTTGCTCGTGCTGCTCACGTGGCCGTGGAGATCGTCGCCCACAATGACGACATTCGTGGACCACCACGACTGGACCTCTTGGTGCGTAAACGTCGCCGTGTAACCGACATTCGCCTTGAGCCGCGCCGTCTTGCGCGTCACAAACACGTTACAGGCGTTTGACTGGACCGTAAAGTACACGTCGCCCGACGTGAGCAGCGTGGGCGTGTACCCCCACGCAAAGATCACCATCGAGCGGTCCGACCGCCAGCTCGTATTCACGTCCGTCGTGATGGCGGATGCCAAGTGGCGACGCCCCACGGGCAGCACGCGGATCTCGGCGCCGTCATTGAGCTGCGCATTCACGACCAGCGCGTGGCGCGAGTTGTTGAGAATGCCCAGCGCCACACAGCCGCGCGCCTCCAGTCCCGTGTGGTTCGAGTCCCAATCGTAGACCAAGTGCTTGACTTGCTGCAGGAACTGGGCCGTGGACGCGCACTGTGCGAGCAGCTTCGAGTGCTTGGAGATGAGCTGGTTGTTGGTCAGGAACTGGTACCGGAAGCTCTGGCTCACATTCGCAAGCGACGGGTCCGTCTTGCCCATGATCGTCGAGACGAGCGAGCTCACGCCACTGGTCACGGCGCTGGTCACGAGCGTCGTGACTTGGACCGAGTCAATGAGCCCTAGCGCCTGGCTCTTGACCGACTTGACGTAAAACGCACTGAGCGACTCGACCAGCGCCTCCTGCGTCGCCATGGCATGGGCCAACTTGAACGCATCGAGCGTGAGATACGCGTTTTCGATCTTGAATTTGAGATTCGAGAGCCAAAAGCCGGCATTCAAGTCGTTGCGCACGTCTCCCTTTTCACGGCTAAAGCTCACGACAACGCGCACGGGTGCGATCTCACACGACTCGATGTACACCTTTTGGCCCGTGATCGACGCCATCGCTGTATCGTCTTCAGTCGCGACAAAGTACTCGAGAATGTTTTCACCCAGCGCCTCGCCGTCGTCGTCAAACACCGACAGTGTAGTCGCGTACGCGTGGCTGTCGAAATGCGCGAGCGTCTCTTTTGTCAAATTGTTGAGACGATCCACAAAGCGCATGGACGTGGCGACACGGACATCCTGCACTTCGATATGGAGCCGCTCGACCCAGCGGTACTTTGGATGCGGCTTCTCCAGGTACGAGATCGACAAAAAGCACTTGTTTTCACCACTGCTGCCACTGCTGCTGCTGGTGCTGCCGCCGTCACGTCGCAAAGAGCTGGAAAACGAATCACTGCGGGTCACGGGTCGCAGCACGACTGGGTTTTTGGATTTTTGTAGCAGATCTTCCACTTTGACACCCATGACGTTGAGCTTGGCCGACGTCTCTCGTCGTGATGCACTCAGTTCGGCCGTCACGCGCGTGATCGTGAGTCGTGCTACTCGTTCATTCACCAGTTCTGGATCATTTGACCCACCACCAAACAAATTCGTGGCTGCAGCTGAAGAATTGGTGGCTGGCTTGTCGGCGACAGTCACAATCAAACCTGCCAGCTGCGTGTGGACGGTAAACAAGTCCCACGTACTCACTTCTGGATTGGTGGCGGTCGCAGATGACGATGACGACGACGAGACGGCGTCTTCCTCCACAGCATCCGAGATCACCACGACCATCGACGCCTGGGAAATCGATCCTTGCTTGACTGAGATCTGGAGCTTGATAGATCCACCTTCACCACTGCTGCCTTGGCGTGGGTTGTTGTTTCCTGCAGCGGGGACAACGATCGTACGTGCCTTGATCTGGTCAAATGCCACGCCTTCGCTCCATCCAAACTCTGTAAACTCGCCCAACACCGATGTCCGTAGCTTGGCACGCGTGCCGTTGACCCAGTACAACGCGTACACATCGCCCTTGGCCAGGATATGGTGGGCCTCGCCCGTCCCAGAGAACAACACGCCGCTCTTGGCTGTAGAGCTACTATCCTCCAGCAGCAGCACTGTGTACGACGACTGGTTCATGACCAAGTACCGTGGAATGACACTGATCAGCGTCGTGATAGAACCAAAGTGGCGAGTCGAGTAGTCAGCAGAGATGCCAAACTCGTACAGCATACTAGCGCCATTGCCATTGCCGCCTCGTCGCGTGTCGGCCTTCAGCGTGAGACACTCGTCTTGCCAGCTCAGCCGTCGCGGGTCGGCGGTGAAGCGAGACGACCAGCCACACGACGGCATCGACAGTCGCACGGTCGGTGCGCCTGCCGTGGGCGACTCACTGGAGCTAGAATACGCCGAGATCTGGGCATTTCCGACCAAAGTACGCGCACTCGCTGGCGATAAGTACGATTCCGCTTCCGATTCGTTGCCAAACACGAGATCGAGGCCCGTGCGGTTGATAAACCAAATCTCAGCGTAGAAAAAGATGTGCAGCGCCTTTGCTGGCGCTTGTTCGACGATCTGGATCAAAAGTTTGAAGGGTCGGCCGTCTTGGCGAAGCAGCATCACGGATACCACGTCGCCCGTGGTAGACCCAGACTTGCTGCTGAGATTCGCGGCTTGGGTGAGCTCAATCCATCGACTTGTTTGGCATCCGTTGACCGAGAGCTCAAACTGGGGACGGTACCGATGGTCCGTCCACCACACGCCGCTCTTTCCACCGACGGCGATCCGCTCGCGTGGCGACGCACTCGATCCATTGCCGCCACCGCCACTAGCGCCACCGCCGCTGCCGACTCCGAGAGGACTCTTGACACGAAACACGAGATCCACTGGAAGCTTATTCACCAACACGATGGGTTCACCAAAGCTCACGACGCGAAGCGACTGCTCCAGCGCCATCGACACACAAAAGATGGCGCTCTTCGTGGCTTCTCCCGACGTGCTGTCGACGCGCAACTCGACATCCGACCGTGTCTGGATCGGGATCGGCGCACTCCAGTTGTACAGCGCATCCGCTAGTGGCCGCACACGAAGCTCCGTGCCCAATGACGCCATCACGGGCACGGCCGACTCGCGCTGCGGGTACAAGACGCCAATCTCCACGGGCGACGCCCACGTTGGATCGTTCACAAGCAACTGGATCGGCATCGACAGCGTGCTCACGACCTTGACCTGTGACGACACGGTGAGCACGATGCGTCCGTCCACTAGCTGCGCGTGGACGTTGAGTGTAAACTTGGTCATCGCGGCGCTTCGAAAGTCGAGCAGCGGGAACGCACGCGACCCCAATTGCTCAAATTCGATACCGTGGATCGGCTGGAACGGCGCGTCCGCGAGATGCAAATGGAGCCGCATACCGTCGCGATGGGCGACACGATCGCGACTTGCATACTTGCGTGCAATGCCACAGCCACGTCCCGTGCTGTGGACATAGTGAAGATCAGCCACGTTGCCACTCGCGACGATCGCTAGCGCAGCAGGCGACACACCACCAGCGTCACTGGCAGCAGCACTGGAGCCCGCCATCCAGTAGGTCAGCGGCAGTCCCGTGTCGTTGCGAATCACGCACGGCGCCTTTGTCTTGCGCTGCTTTTCGGCAGTGGACGGTGAAGATGGTGGCGGTTGTATCGTGCGTCGATTCCACGCGCCACCCGCCGAGGCAATCACTTCCAACAGGCCGTGCGTGACAGCGAGATCGAGTGGATGGTTGGCCGTGATGATCACGTGGAGCTCATTATCGCTGCTAGCTCCTCGTAGATCCGTATTGGCGTAGATCGAGCCTTGCACCGAGACGTCGAGCCCCCACTCGGAGCACATGGGATGCCAGTCACGCGTGTCTGGGTTGTAGTACGAGATCAACGTCACGATGCTTCCGCCACCCGAGAGCGTCGTGCTGGGAGACGCGACTGACGATGATGACGCCGTAACTGATGATGGCGTGAACGTCACGTTCAAAAACAGATTACAGCGCTGGGTCTGCAGCTGCACGAGCCCCATGTCGCAGCCGTCGCAGTCGTTGATGAGCGTCAACGACATAGCGCCAAGCTCACACGTAAAATAGCGATGCACTTCAAAGCTCTCCATTTCCGCTGCGGCGGCACCACCTGCAAGCGACGAGAGAGACGACGACGACGACGTCGACGTGGCCGTGGACGATGAGTGTGATACAACGGAAACCACGCCCGTACGCTCAGCATGGCGCTGGAGGCTTCGCGTACTCGCGTCGATCGCCTCCATGACCACGCGCGAGTCTTCATGGGACGCGTACACCTCAATCGGACTGAACTTGAGCGCCACGATCTGCTGCTTTTGCCCCGCGTGCGGAAACAGATCGCTCACTTCCACGTGCACATCACACGGTTCAATCAACTGCACCAACGGCGATTTCGCAGAACCCCAGCCAAACGACGCCGTACATCCTTGGCGCTTGGCGTTGCGTGCAAACAGCTCAATGCCCGTCGCGTGGACCACGAGGCTGCTCTGGATATCCAAGTCGGCGTCTCCCGATGACGCTTGCGCCGTCGTATTCAAAAGCCGCTTGCGGTCGCTGGGCTTCCACGTATACGTGATCTTGCAGTCCGCACGCATCACAATGTGCTCACTCGCCGCGTCGTCCACATCCTGAGGAAACGCGACCATCATGTTCTTGCCACGTAGCCGCACGGTCGTATCGTACGCGTCATTTTGCGGTATCGCTGGCGACGTGTCGTTGAGAATCACGGACGTGATGCTCGTTCGCCGTGCGAGTTGTGGCTGTGGGGGTGGTGGGGACGACACTGGTGGAGGAGCAACAAACTCTAGCAGTCGCAGAATGTGTTCTGGTACTACGACCCCATGGAGATGGTCGGCTTCTAGGTCGACCGTGCACTCCTTGGTGTCGTCGTTCCACGCATACTCCACCTCCAGAGAGCGCTGGCAGCTCACCATCGCCGCTGCTGACGCTTCTGGTTTGCCTTGACTCGAAGAACTCATCAGCTGATCGTGGAGTGCGAACGATGCCACACGCACACTGATACTTGGCCACTGGTCGTGGAGCTGATTGATCGACGCCGCGAGATGCGACCCGACCACACTGGCAATACAGCGCCCACGAAGTCGCTGCTTTGCTGGTGGTGGTGGTTTCATCACTTCATCCACCATGAGACCCACGTCACGCGTAGCGAGGGCGTCGTCGCTGGTACGTCGTGGATCGTCAAACAAATCGCACCGAACGGCAACCATTTCAAACACCAATCGCATCGTCACGGCCTCGAGATCCGTGCGCGAGTACGTGTACATGACCGTCGGTCGGTAGCCGGACGTTACGGCTGTTGTTGTTGCAGAGTCCACACTCGTAGATGACAGGACGTCGGCGGTAAAGTTGTCTTGCACTAGCGCAAGCGCGGCAAGATACTGCCAGCGTTCCAGTTCAAACGCGACGTCGGCCATGCAAACACGCACGGTAAAGCGAGGCAGCGATCGACAGGCCGCTGAAAACGTCCCAGCGGCCACGAGATCATCCACTTCGACGCTGAGATTCGTCGCCGCTTGCAGCACCGAGTGGTACTGAACCACACTGGCGTTGCTCTGGTTGTTGTCGTCTCGCTGCATTGCACAGTAGATGTTGACATTCTCCATCGCCACTCGCTTGCAATCCGCTCGAATCGAGACATGGTCCGGCGACGTCTCCATCACCACAGCAGCGTAGGAGTCATGGACGACTTGATGTAGATCCACGGTACGCTGGCGCTTGGCCAGGTCGCTCGCTTCGCCCTTGTAATGCACCACACTGTTCGGAAAATGCTCCATTGTCAGCGCATCCGTAGTCATGCGCCAGTGGGCCGCGTGCTGCAAACGAATGGGAAGAATCAGCGTCGGCTTCTTTGCTGTCACGTGGAAACGCGTACTCGCTTCGTCTTCCGTGAGCAGCAACCGCGTTGCAGTGGCCAACGTCTGAGCGACCATTGCACCCAAGATCCCTTCAAACAGGTAGTCGACCAGCTCCATGAGCTGCTGGTGGTAATACACCAAGCGAATCGGCTCAAAATGAAGCGTCATCACGCTTTGCTCGCTACTCGCGTCGCTCCACGTGTACACAAACGCCAGTAGAGGCTGCAGCGTAGATGACGTCTTGCGCAACGCTAACGCTGCTGCTGATGTCGGCTGCAGTGCCACGTCGCTGTCTAGTCCAACTAGCGGCGAGTACAGCGCATGCTTGTCGAGGCTGAGATCGGTCGCGACAAAATCGCCCAAGTGGCCCGTCACGTTATGAGCCACACTCGCACTGGCCGACCGTGTGGCTGTGTAGTCCACTGCAGCATCTTCAATAGCGAGCCGCACGAGTTGGCGCCCCACTTGGTCCTTGTTGAACGTCACACTCAACTCCACAAGCGATGCGCGTACAAGAAGAGGCGGCTTGTCGCTCGACTGGTCCACAACAACACCACCAGTGTCGCTGTTGCTGGATCCTTCCAACGCTGGTGAAGGGTGATGGTCCTCCTCCACAAAGTGCTGCATCTCCAGCGCATGCGACTGCAGCGCCGTGGTGTACGCCGACAGAATCTGGTACAGCAATGCGATCGACGACGGATTCCACTGCACGTGGAGCACGCTACAGCGCAGATCCACGACCATGTCGGCCTCACGGTCGGCGTTGAAGGCGCCCACGTCGGTCGCAAACAGCGTGACATCCAGTGATATCAAATCTTCCATCGAGTCGCCTCCCTCTCTCGCGTTCCCCGTTGACAGTAAATGGAAAAACTTGGAGTGTGGCTCTCCGTCGTAGAGACAATCTTCCATCACCAGTGCCCGCAGTCGTGCTTGGACGACCGTTTGAGACGCAAACACCGCCATATCAAACGACGTACCAGCGACGCGAATGCGGAACGCATCTTTTACAGCACTCTCCTTCAGGTGGAGCACGGCTTCGCCAATCTCTAGAGCCACTTGGACCACGTACTTGTCCTTGAACGTCTTGTTTGACGAACCACAGCGCACTGGTACCGCCACAACTGCCTTTGTGGCTGCTGATGGTGAAGACGTATCTTGTTCCGCATCGCTGGTGCTAGGGTCCTCGGTGTGAAGTAAGGGATCGCTTGTAAACAATTGAGCCTGCAGAGACGAGTGGATCCGACCCAGTGCCGTGATTTGCGACTGCGACACTTTCATGACAACGCGAGGAAGAAGCGCACGAGCCGAGATACTGGGCGCGAGTGGTGGTGGTGCTGCTGCTGCTGTTGCTGCTGCGACTTCCTTGCGCACTTGCTTGGTCATCGATGCGACACTGGAATCGACAGCAAACTTGATACTGAATTCCTCGACCACTTGATCGAATCCGGCGCCGGCAGTAGACGGAGAATCCAACTGAGGTAACGAATCGAGACGCCCAAGAAGCACATTCACCTGCGTCAAATCCATGCTCCAGTACAACCGCTCCTGCACTGGAGAGATCGCATCCACCACCACCGCCGTGGCCACTGGTCGCTCTTCATTCTTGAACTGGAAACGTCCGAAATCCATGACCACGGTCGGCGAGAGTGGATCAGAAATGTTCTCCGAAAGCACGACCACGGGTGCCATGAAATCGATGGCGACGTCAAACTCGGTTTTCGTTCTGCGTCCCACAGTTTGGCGGAACAATTCTTCTTCGTCTTCGTCCGAAAAAATCCATTCCGAGACCGAGGACGTCGCAAAACTCCACACCTTGTCTAGTTGATTCGCTGGCAGCATACTCACGAAAAAGCGCTGCAAAAACACGACAAATGCTGGATCCACCATCAACCGCACGGGCTTCATCGTGAACCGCACACGGATCGATGTGGTCTTGACGGCGGCCTCGTCACTGTGAGACGCCGCCACGTCACGCGTGGCAAAGCCAACATCAAGGCTCGCGCACGGCTCATTCTTGGCAGACGCGTCTCCACCAAGCGTACAAAACGAGCGGAATGGCGTCTTGTCGCCCGCCAGTCCATTCAGCACTTCAAAGTGCTGCACACGACACCGCGCGTCCCAATCGTTGGAAGGACGCACGTCTGCGGCCAGTGACGCGTCGAGCGACCCCACGAGAAACGGAGTCGTCTGGTTGGTGTGGTACAATGCCAATTGGCCGTGGCGAAGATGGATCTTGAACGAAAACAAATTGCACGACGCTGGCACTTCATGCGACTTTTCCTGTTCCACGGCTTCATCGTACGCCTTTTGGAGACTCGCGCGGCCTTCTGCCGTCAAAACGCTTTCCAGTGATCCACTTTTCACTCCCGACGATGGCGCGGACGACGATGTTGCTGTTGCGCTTGTTGCTGATTGAGCTCCGAAAAAGTAGCCGTACCAGGATCCTCCGGCCGCTGGTTGTTGCGTTGCTGCTGTAGTCGTCGTAGCTGCGGCAGCAGCAGCCGCAGCTACTCGATCCGCCTCGGCTCTCTGGCGCTTGGCTTTTGCCTCGGCATCTTCCGCTGCATCTCGAATCGCCATCACCACGTCCACGGGATACACCGCTTCAAACTGGACCAGCGTCTTGGATTCCTTTGAACTCGGATCTAAAGCCGATCCCTTTCGAAGCTGCATGCGGAATGCATCCATGTACTTTCTCCGCTCATCACCGGTTTTCTTGACACTCTTGAACCGCATGCGCACCGACTTGATCGCCTTTTTGTTTGTAGCCGCAGTTTGCTTTCCAGCGACCACCACTTTCTTGGTGACCACGAGTCGCACGGCATAGTCCCACCACTCACGAGGCCGTGCCTTTGCACTGTGGAATGGACGACAGCGTGCACTCATGAAATGCGCTTCAATGGCCTGGCGCCCGGCAAACGCACGGCTCAGAAACAGCATATCCTCGTATTGTTCACGTGACAGCGCACACGACAGATCACTGAGCTCACTGTGGACAGTGTACTTGGCCGCACGCGTAAAGTCGGTCGTCTCGTTTTTCGTGAGCCGCACGCTCACATTACACGGCCGAATGATCCACAGCCGTGCATCGGATCCACCTCGCTCCAGTGACATTGTTTTCGACTGCGTAGACTGCGTAGACTTGTCTTGTTTCGATTGCTGGCACATGGCGTGGACCATTTCGCCCATATTCTTTTCAATATTCGGTCGATCTTGAAGCATCTTGCGCTGCGCGACCTCACTGGGTGAGACTCTGTCCCAGTACACCCCGAGCCACGCGAGTGTCGCGGCCTTGTGCAGAAACCGCGCCGTCTTAGCCGTGCGGTCCACAAACACGTCGTTGCCCTCAGCGTCCGTCGTGTGGAACGTAAAGCTCTGGATCATGAGCCCGCAGGCAAACGGTCGTTCCGGGTTGGACAACTTGTCTTCGTACCGGAAATGGATATCGCGCAACGTGATCTGGAGATTGTCAACAATACGCATCATCAGGCGCGACAGAAACGTGCTTTCGTCTTCTCCGTCCTGGTTGTTGGCCTGTGCGAGTCGGTCGTGTTGCCGCAACAACTCTTGGCGTTCGAGTTGAATGCGTTTCGCTTGGCGCAGCTCTTCATGGGACGGCAACTTGGTGTTGGGCGTGACCAACGCATACACGCCTTCAATCGAGATCTGGACACTCGCGCTGCCCAGTTGGTTCCACGGCACGACCACGTGGATGCGCTGGATGCTGCCTTTCACGACCGTGATCGGCAACTGCAATTCGGCCAGTGCATGCGGCTTGAGCGTGAGGTTCTGCAGCGTCAGCTCACCGCTCCAGAGCCCCACCTGCAGCGAGTCACTGCCCAGACCGTCCACATATTTCCCCAACAGCGACTCCAGCACCTAATACGTATACCATAGAACACGTCAGTCGGCATCAAAGAACTTAGCTTCAACTACACTGCCGGGATGCATGACGGCTTCGTTACCGACGAAATCACGGCCTTGGCCATCGTTTGTCGCGTGGCTCAGCTACACGAGCGATCTGGGTATAGGGTTTTGCGGGTTGCTGCGGCGCGTGTTCGCTTCGTTCGCTCTTAGAAGCCCACCCGATTCGAATATGGCGCTGCTGCTACAGTGACTATGGTCGTGGTCAATGTGTCACACTTGTTGTTTTTGGTAGAAAAGAAAGGATTCCTCATGCGGCTGTTCGTAACACTGTTATGGAGACGTGCAGATACGAACGTTGGAAAAGGCTTTTATTGAGGTGTACGACGGTTCCGCGACCTTTCCCATCTTAGCTTAGTTTTAGACGAGACTAATGGAGAGTCAAACTCAATCTGTACCCTTTTACTGTACATCAAAGCGACAGATCACGGATTGATGATTGATGGGATAGGACCTATTCGCATGCGCGACGCTGGAATCCATCATCACGTTCATCCAATCTGCATCCAATCTTCAGAAGAACACTGAACGCCATGCTTCCAGAAGCGACGGCATGGGCGCTGCTACGCGAGCACTGCGTTAGTGTGCTCCACCAGCACATGATGGCTGCGCAAACAGCAGACGCTTGCGGCCGGCGAGGCTACAATACGTGGTACAAGCTCAGACTCTCGCGAAGCATGCCCGTCCTGCGAAATTGTAGCTACTCCGACGACGGACACGCCGGTCCACGGATCCGCTTGGCTCTGGACGTGATCAACACGCTGTGCGCGTGTGACGGCTTTGCGCCTTCGCAGAATCCTGCGTTTTGGCGCAGCGCCATGGCCGAGATCCAGGGCCACATGGACGGCCGTGAGTGGCGCGAGTCGGAGCTGGGCCCGCTGGACGATGACGTGTCGTTTGCGCACTACAGTGTGGACGCGACGTTTGAGATTCTGGGCAGGCATCGAGAATGTGTGCTCCACGGACTACTCACCGGCAGCAGCAGTAGTAGCATGGACGAAGAGACTGCAGAGTCGGATGGGCGGCCGACGATCGATACGATCCGCCAGCGAGTGGAGCACGCGCTGCGTGGGTTTATCGTGCGGCCCGTGCGGCTGCTGACGTTTATAGTCTACTTCCACGGCTGGAATGAGCGATTGCGCATGACTTGTTCACGGAGTCGACCCAGCGAACACGACATCCACACGGACTATGTACGGTTGGTAACCAGCGTTGTGGCTACGGCACGGATGCTCAAGGAGGAGATGAAGGCACGGCAGCAGCAGCAGCAAGCACCATCTACCGCCAACCAGCAGCTCTTGTGGCGGATGGGGATGGCTCCACCGACACGTGGCGTGTCCCGTATTCTCGTAGCGGTGTCGTTCCAAATCGACCGCTTGTTCCACGAGTCTGCGACTGAATTATCCAGCTACGTGGATCTTTTGGTCGATGGCTGTGCGGCACTGGCGCCGTTTCTCACATTCCACGAGCTCTCGCTTGATCTCACGAGTGAACACGACCAGTGCATGGCACTGGCGCGCGTGCCGACGCTTCAAGTACTCGGTCCGCTGCTACGACGTTTGGGTCCCGTGCACACGCTCAGATTTGACTCGTGGTCGTTTTCGGATCCGGCGTTTGTTGGCGCGTGTCTGTCGATCGTGCCGTACGCCCAATCGCTGCGTCACCTTGTGTGTGTACTGCCATGCGAGCACACGCTCGTGCGGCTAGCGTGGCTGGCATTTGCGCTATCACACAACACACAGACACACGCGGAGACTGGTGGCGCGACGCTGGAATACGTGTGGCTGTGTAGCTTGGGGCCGTTGGTGGATGCCGCGACACTTGATCGTGTCGCCCACGACATCCAATCACGTGTACCGCTGCGCGCCGCCATCGACCACGCACTGGGGACGCTGTACAAACACCCACGCAGTCCAAGTGTGGCTCTGCCGGTCGTGCAGGTCGAGTATATGACTCTGGGCACCACGGCCGTTTTCCAAACGGGCGCCACGCTGCGCGCCAAGCCGACGCCAACAGCACGGACGCTGCTGCGACTGGCGCAAGATGAAACACTGGACGTGGTGGCAGTACTACCCACCCACAGGCTACTGGGCGTCGTGTATCCGGGTTTTGGTCTTGCGTGGGTGGACATGGACATAACGACTACGGCGACGGATGCGGAGCTGTGGTTCAGTCGTACTTCTCTTGAGAGAGGCACGGCCACTAACGGAGCAGAGCTTGCGTCGCTACGACCGGTGGCG
>JAADWC010000236.1:0-13269 GCA_023336095.1 Pythium pectinolyticum | reverse complement strand
CGTCGTGATCTCGGACGCGTCTTGCGGCCCACGCGACTGGGCATCTTCCACGAGCTCTCGCTGGCGCTGCGCGTTCTTTTCCAGTTCTTGGCGCAGCGAAATCTCGGACATCAGCGTCGCATCTTGATTGAGCTTTAGAATACTGCCCCGTGTCCCGCGTGGAAAAGTGCTTGGGCAAGTACGAGTTGGCGGACGGATACGGAAGCAGCAGACCGAGATGCTGGTACAGCGACGCCACCAACTGCGGGCAAAACATCTTGCGCTTCTGCGTCGGCTGCATGAGCAGCTCATTCTCAAAAATGGACCGCTCGGTCTGGCTCAGCTCATCCACGAGGCGATGGTACCGCTCATGGACGGTCTCGCGCGCCTGCACGAGCGCATTGCGCTCAAAATCCGGCATATTCAAACGATGCTCCAGCTCCGTATCCAGTCGCTGGAGCTCCTTCTTTTGGGCGATGAGCGCGTGGAAGATCCGCTCGCGTTCGATACGCTGCGGCACTTTGACGCCGGCGTTAAACAGTCGCTGCGGTCGATCTTCATAGGGCGAATTGACGATCTCGGTCGCAAAATCGTACGCGCGTTCATGGAATTCGCGTGTGCGAGGCACTTGCAGCTTCCGTACGGCGACTTCAGGCGACTTGGACCGCAGCACGCGCTCCACCAGCGGCCGCATCTCCGCATCTTGACGCCGGTAAGCGACGCCTCTAGAAACAAGAGCTCACCGCTCTGCGGATCTCGAATCACCACGCCATTGTGGTCACATTGCGTGCGTCCAAAGAACTTGGCGGTCACGCATATCGCACCACCGTACAGATTCATGGACGTGCACTTGCGGTAAAAAAAAAACGACGTCGCCCGTATCGATGCCCAAATCTGCGAAGAGCTGCGTCAACTGCTCTTATTGAAGAGCACGTTGCGCCTCACGGTCTTGTTTCTTTGTATTCCCACCAGCAACACCGCTGGCTTCATGGTGATCGATAGTGCTGCTGTCGCTGCAGCGTTTGCATCGAGTGCCGCTTTCCGCGTGGTTGCTTCATGGCACCCTGGTGTACAGTACTAGTACAGTTTAAAAACGTTTTTCTGTCAAAGGTCAAAAACTGGTTTTTGACCTTTGACAGAAAAACGGATGACGCCCGCAAAAGCCTGTGCGAACGCATACATATATGAAGTAATGCAGGTTTTTATACGTAGCATCACGTTTGATAATTTCAAATCATTGATTTGACCAATCTATCGATGTTGAAGGGATAAATCGTCCAGGGAGAAGATGCAATTCTCTTTCTCTATGGGATCAGGTTTTGACGTCAGAGGCCAACACGATCGTACCTGTACTGTACCGTCTCCTTCCTGGGCCACGGTGGCGTCCGCACTCGGGGCTGGGAAATCGTTCCAGAAGCCCCAGCAGTTGCCCTTGCAGGTCGCCAACCCGCACGTGCGGCAATGGATCGGACGTCGCTGCATCGCACTCAGTGCCGCCGCCTCTTCTCGGTTGGCGGCGATGGCTTCAAGTTGCTTATCGACCTTGTTGATCTGGTTGCGGATCGAGCGACGCTTGTTCTTCCAAAAAGTGGATGCTCCGGCACGCATGAGAGACAAAATACACTGCGTACTCGGGTATTTGCGCGCAAAGAACGTGGGCGCGAATAGCACGACACATCACACAGTCTCGTTCACGACCGCGCCCATGAGCGCTTGGAGGATCGGCAAGTCAATTCGAGTGTCGTACTGTGTGCGTAGTGCGTAGTGCGTAGTGCGTAGTTGTTGAAGAGACACGCCACGTAAAGCCAGTCACTGCGAAATGGGACGATCACACCCATGTTGTGGAACGCCACGACCGCACCGCCTTGGTATCTAGAACTCAATGCCGATCTCGTAAATCGCAAGCGACGACATCCCGAGCGGCCGCACCATGAGCTCCCACGACATGCACGGCTTTGGTCGCTCACGACACGATTCGACACAGCAACGTACTACACTCGAGGCGAATACGATGGTAGCACATCCATGTCACACGTAGCCGTTTGCACCTTGGAGGGAGGGGTTTGACGGCACACGTGTGAATCAGCACGTGGTGATTCCACACAGGCGCCTCCTACGGTTATGGCAGTCGGTCATTTCTCTTCATCTGCACTTGTGTGGCGGTGTTGCTGGCTTCACAATGGGGTGCGCTAATGGAGCTCACAAACACATATTGCATCATGCACTATGTGGATGCAATTTGTATGGGCAGCTTTGAGTCCAGCTCAAATGCATTTCGTCCGCGGACACGAGCTTGGGTCCATCGTCGTGTGGCGACGGGCGTGGTCAACGAAAGAAAAGAGATCCGCAAACGCATGGCACGTGGTGATGATGGACGACGCGCGTACGGTAATCGAGAAGGGGTGACATCTATAGGTGATGATGCTGCGGATACATTTTCAGCTGTGGAGTGGCGCCCGCTGTTGATCAGCGCGGCCGTCGGCGGCGGCATTTCGCATTTCATCACGACAGCATAAAGAGAGAAAGCTTTTGCCTGCAACATCGCATCGGCGGGTGGGTCTGTTCACGGGTTGAAGTGAGAAGAAAGTCCATATCTATCTCAGAAATACACACAATTTGAGCCAATCCAGCTGCGTCTCAGGATCTGTATTTATACCCAATCGTAGGAGTTTCGTTTTTCTTGATAGTGTATCCTTCGTCTCAGAGTTCATATTTGTAATTTGTAACTCTGCGAACTAATTCAGACAAATATGGGCCATGTACACTCAAGATAATGGAACACTCCGAAAAAAATGCATACCTCGACTTCTACTGGTCGGATCGGAGTGCTGTTTGAGTATGCTGGATCAATAGACGTGCGCCACGCATGGTTATAGTTGCGGGGGTGGATTTGCGGCGCGTGTGAACCGCAACATCAACTATCGCGGACTTTATTGATAGGGCTCCATGCATTGAAAAAATACACAGTGGACACAATTATGGAACAGCGAAGCCATACAAAAACTATATGAACTGAGTGGATGTCACATCTTAATTGTGTGGTTTCCTGATCATGTCGTGATCAGTCAGCAAATGGCGGTTACCCGACCACGACTAACGGAAGAACAAGTCGGCAGCAATAATGGCCTCCGAGAGGCGGGCGTGACGTACCGCGAGATTTCAAGGCGCGTCCACCGGCCGATCTCGACCATCTCGCGCGTCTTCGCCAAGAAGACCAAGAAGAACAAGAAGCCCGTCGGTCGTCTTCCCAAGTTCACCGAGCGCGACACTCGCCGCCTCAGCTGCGCGGCAAGCAAGGGCAAGTCCAAGGCCGCCAAGCTCAAGGCAGACCTGGAGCTACCGTCTAGTGTTCGGTCCATGCCCCGTGTTTTGGAGTGCTGCGACTTCCTCCAGTACGCCAAGATCGAGGAGACGCTCTCGCTAACGGCCGAACACCATGCTGCTCGGCTCGCGTTGGCGCCTGAGAAGATGACGAACCAGCAGAATTGGCAAGTCGTCATCTTCTCCGACGAGAAGAAGTTCAACTTCGACGGCCCCGATGGATTCTGCTAGTATTGACGGGATGTGCATCTCCCTGCGCAGCAAGCCGTCCATCGCCAACAGGGAGGCGGCAGTATCATGGTCTGGGGGCGATGAGCTGGGAGGGGAAGAGTGAGCTGACATTTTTTAGGTCGCCAAACCTCCTTCACTACGTGTACACTGTCGGCGAGTATCTTTTGCCTTTTGCCCATCTGAAGTATGGAACGGACTTTGTCTTTCAGCAAGACAATGCTCCGATCCATACTTCACGTGAAACGAAAGATTTCTTTGTTGAGATGGAGCTGTCTATTATGGACTGGTCAGCCAGATCACTAGACATCGACCCCATTGAAAATTTGTGGTCTTCTATGGCACGCCGTGTGTACAGCGAAGGCAAGCAGAATAAATACGCAACAAGAGCTACGACACATCATCCTCAAAGCCTGGGACTCCATCACTCTGCGTGAGATCCGAGCTTTGATCAGCTCCATGCCACGCAGTTGTTCTCTCAGCGGAACGATGAGAGCTATGGCTCCTTTGAAGAACAGGAAAAACATGGGCAATGAATGTCAGAGTGGATGTTTCAAATTTAGTGCCAAAGAGTGCATGTTTATCTTGATATTTCAGGAGAATGAATGCGCGCTCTAATTTAGGATACGCCTACAAAAGAGGATGTTGTCTTACCCTAATCTAGAAATTCCGTTTCCTCTTCAAAGGACGAAGAATAAACGTGTTGCATCACAAGAATGCATGCTGTTACAGAGCTCTTGTCGCTGCCTGCCAAGGATGATCCCGTGCGCATTGTCGACACCCATGGCTCACGTGTGCGTGCCGACAAGGTCTTGGGGGTGCACGTACGTCGCTGTCGCTCATGCGGGGTTCATCGGCCATACCATCAACATTGCGATCGGCGCCGCCATGGACACGCTGTGTGCACAAGCCGACGGCGCCGGTAATCTCCACGAGATGGGCATCTTTTTCCAGACTGACATCTTGCTGTTTGCCGTGTGGATTGTACCTGTGACACTGGCGAGTTTCTTTTGCGTCGCCTTTCTCGTGCTGCTAGACCCGAGATCGGATATCGCGGCATCGGCACGCAATCTTGTATTGTTTGCTCTGCCGGCACTGCCCTTCAGTATGGTCAACTCGCTGTTGTGGGAGATCCTGCAAGGACCAAACAATATTAGGCCCATGGTGTACCCGGGCATCGGGGGCAGCGTGGTTCACAACGTGGTGACGGGCTCATTTTCCACACGTCCGTGGGCTACGGTGTTTCGTCGATCGTGAGCTCGTGTTTGGTCGTATACAGTACGACCACACTCTGATGATGATGATGGTGATGAGGTGTATTGGTTACTACTCAAAGAACACTGTTTATCCTTCAGCTAATGCCGCGCACGAAGGTCAGTCGGTAAACCCTAGACACAATGGGTAGACCCCCACTGTGCATTATTTTTTGATAAGCCACCTGCACCAGCGCCAGTGGCCCGGCTGGCCCGTGCGCGACGCACGTAAGATCTTACCCGAATTTGTACGGCTCGGGATCTCTGTGTGTGTATCGCCATGTCTGAATACCGAGCGTTTTCCGCAGTCACGCTGTTCGCCGATATGCCTCCCAAGGCCGACGTGGCGATCCGTGCCGACTCCACGTACAAGCGTTTTTGGTACCTGTGTGGGCTCTTGTATGGTATGATCGCGCTCGCTGACTCATTGATTCTTGGCAATGCTCGCAGTGCAAATGGTCTGCAGCGCGCCATCTGGCGGCGTACCTCGATTAGCGACTTGAAGGCGTTGCCGCTCCAACTCAATCACTACTGTCTCCGTCATTTGCGACTCGCTGTATTTTCCGCTGAGAGATTCCTACGGGGCTGAAAGCGCCGGCCACAAGTGTGGAGGCCAATAAAAAAGGTAACAAGACTGACTACTGAATATCACTCCGATCCATACATTTACTCAGTTCGTATAGTTTTTGTATGGATTCGCTGTTCCATAATTGTGTCCACTGTGCAGTTTTTCTATGTATGGAGTCCTATCAACGCGCCGCAAATCCGCCTCCGCAACTATAATCACGCGTGGTGCACGTCGCTTGGTCCAACATACTCAAACAGCCGACCAGTAGAAGCCGAGATATGCATTTTTTCGGAGTGTTCCACTATTTTTGTCCTTGAGCACTTCTTGTCGGAGACATTCCAGTACGTGGCAGATGTGGCTGAGAAATGTATATGTGAAACAAACGTGTATTATGTAGCATCAATATTGGCTATCCTTTCTTCACTCGAAGATTTCTTGATACACGATGTTGTTCTTGTATAATCCGTATTTTCCTTCGTCTTCAGCGTGACTTAATTCTTTGAGCTTGGCCTGGATCTCACTCGCGAGAGAGTCACGTACAGATGCCCGTGTGAGAAACACGGTGTTGGTAAGTACGGCCCATGTTGTTGCACCGTTTGTCCCTGAGCCTTGTTGACGGTTATCGCAAATGCAGGCACGACTAGAAACTGGATGCGTCGGAGCCGACACGGGAAGTCCTTGATGTCGTTGCTGATGAAGATGATGCAAGGGAATCAATACCTCCTTACCCTGATGAGATCCGGTCATGATGGTTGCCCGTATCGCATGCGTCTTCATGTCCACGACACGCAGTCGAGAGCCGTTGCATAGATCCCCGGCTGGTTTAGGTTGCGGATGATCATGATCGGTGCACCTTTCTTGAGCAGTAGCTTATGGGGTAGGATTCCGTTGACTCCGAGAGAGTTGAGAACCTCTGTCTCAAATGAACTGGGATCTTCTCCTGTATCGTCATCGATGGAGTCAGTGGATAAATCCGCGTTTGTTACACCTTGGAGGCGCTGGGTGGCGGCTTCGTTCACTGACTGAATGGCGACGTTTGTTGGCGTGAGGATAGTGCGGTTTCCAAAGTACTCGTCGGTTGGAATGACGGGGTTGTTGAGATCTGTCCCGATTTACATAGCGTCGATGATTCCTTGGAGGCCGAGTGCTACGGAAACTTCGTCATCTCCTTATATTTCTGTCGAGTAGATATTCCGCAAAACTCAGGCCGAGTGGGAACTTCGTCATCTCCTTATATATCTACGTCGAGTAGATATTCCGCAAAACTCTCCTAGGTCAGCCGCACGGGCCCATCACTCGCATGTTGACAGTGAGACGCATCGTCTTGAACTTGTCCCATAGCTTTGACTTACACAGGCTTGCGGCAACCGCGTCAGACGGCGCGCCATTTTTCACAACAGGGAGGGTTTGACGGAACAATCACCTTCCCTCAAAATGGCTCATCGTTGTCCAAGACATCCCGAAGGGTACGATCCAAGGCTTCGAATGCATAGCGATGCGTCATCGGTGCCTCGTCCCACACGATCAAACTCGCTCGTTCAATGAGTGTTTGAGATGGGATTGCTTCTTGATGCAGCAAGTCGATGTCTGAGTCAACTCGATTGGAATATTGATTGTGGAATGTGCTGTACGTCCTCCGGGAAGTAGACGCACAGCAATACCACTCGAAGCCACCGTAAGTGCGATGTTTCCTTCAGAACGAACTCGCCAGGAGGTGCTCGACAAGAGTTGACTTTCCCGTGCCTGCAGGACCATCGAAGAAGAACACCTTGTTCTCCCCCTGACTGGATTCATCAGCTGCAACAACGGTGTCGTAGATCTCCCGGTGGCTAGTATTGAGTTGATCGACGATGTTCACGACGACTTGCAGCTCAGCAGAGTCGTAGCTTTCCAGTTCTGGGCGGATACGAGTGTTTTCAAGAAGCGACTCAGTGATCAAATCTGGAAACAGAACCGTTCTTGATCGTGCGTAGAGCAGTGCACCAACCGTCTGATGTATGTTCTTGTACCGCACCCATTTGCGTTCTTTCTTGTTCCAGCGAAATCGCTCGGGGATGCCCTTGTAGGGTGTCTGCCTCGCCTCTTCATCACTCGCGGCCAGTTCGGCGAACGGCGTGAGCTTCGTGTGGTGGGTCTCATCCAGAACACGTCGCAGATCATTCGTTCCGTGAAATGTAATGAACTGACAGTCTAGAAGATCAATTTCAAGCTTCACGACAGTGTGAGTCTTGCCTTGGATTGGAAACTCGAAGACCCGCTGACAAGCTTCTACCGACGAGAGTAACGAATGATCTCGTTTGGCTCGCATCACCGAGCTAGATCCTGAACATCGCTGCGCTCAGCGTGCACACTGATCTCTGTATTATCGGAGCCCTTGGACACGTACTTGTACAGGTACTTGACGGCGGTGATAGTCGAGCACACTTTGACGTTGATGTGGCAGGCATACTAGACAGAAAAATGGATTGTTCGGTACAGCCCACTGATTCACCGTTGCGTTATCGTATCGCTCGTCTTGAACTCGAGCACCCGCTGTCGTCGTGAACGACGTCGGTAGACGGAAAATCCATTCGCGTGTGTCTGTGTCACCGGGGAGATAGGCTTCGGGGAGCCTTGCTACAGACGCCGTTCATCTTGGCAAGGGTCCCGCATTGTCCATGCATCGTCGTCGTCATGACTGTCTCGAGTAATGATTGAATGTGCGCGTGCGTTAATCCACGCTTTTGAAATTCCACCACGAAGATACGTGCGATCTGCCGCCCAAAAGCACCGTCCTCCACGTCCTCCAACACCGCTTTGAGTTCCGGCTATCAGACACGTGCGACGATATCTGCACGTTCTGGCCTGGGCCATCGTACTTTGCGATCGTCTCCGCTGTCTCTCGCCACTTCGGATTACACGTTTCCGTCATGAAAAAGGTTGAGTTTTCCGTACTCCCGCACCGTCGACATGGTGTCTTGATACCCGTACGTGTAGCGTTCCCCGCCTGTGAAAGACGCTGGGGTCACGCTGACCCACTCGCTTGAGAAAGTGGCGGCTCCGATTAGCGTTCAGATGGACCTAGTCTCCTGTTTCCCGGTTATACTCCGACACGGAGCCTTCATTCGCACCAAGTTCAACGGTGTTCTCGTTGAGGTAGGCATCTAACATGCCCTTCTAGAGGTCTGCGCGAATTGTCTTCTGGTTTGCAGCGATCCAACAGAGAATTTCTTGATCACACTTCGCTCGTTGACCAACAGTGTATTGCTGGGACAATCTGCTACCCTGGTGTGGCCCGGACTTGTCGTCTACCTTTTGAAAGAGGCGAACCGAAAACTAACGGAGAAAGATCGTCAGCTTGTTTCGATATATCGCAACCCAATAGTGTGTGCCCTGCGCAGTGGGATGCTTACAACTGCGGTACGTTCGTCTGTGTAAAGATGTGGCGCCATGTCGACGACCGCGTTCGCGTAGAGACGGCAACGTACAACAACAACACGCTCCGTTTTGTGCTCATGCACTTTGTTCTGTACGGCAACCAAGTGTAGAACTGATCGATACGAGTGATATACCTGGTAAATACATGTTTCATTCATATTCGTCCGCTTTCAACTCTTGCCTGGAATTCATTGTCCTCTGGAAATCAACCAAGTCCCCACGTACATGGTCGATACGTGATTTGGTGCCTGGCCACTTCATGCTCCAATCGTGGTCCTTCCACGTCCAACAACGACGATAAAGTTTCGCAGGTAAGCGAGGCGAATCTATCACCATCGATGTGTATTTTACACTGAAAACTACGATCATGTTTAGCGATTCTTTCATGAGTTTTGGGAACATTGTGGACACATGGTGAATTCATGACAAAACCTGTTGTATACCTGACAAAGGGTAAGTCTTTTGAAATAGCGTATACCCTCAAAACATAGGCTGTAACATGCGCCTTCATTGCATGCTTAAGTCATGAATTCATCATAGCGCTGAATGAGAATGTGCTGATTGCACCCAAAGCGATTTGAGTCGAATGGCGGTCCTATTATCATACAGTATTTGGCTTATATAGAGTCACTATTTGGGTTGAGAGGAATATAATTATTGTGCAGCTAGCATACAAAAGCCAAGATAAGACACGAAACATCGCAGTTTTGATCAACCTTGATACTTCTCGAAGAGTTCTTGGATGTTACCATAAATGTAACTCACCATGTGCTTCAGCCCACTGACGCCTTGCGGTGGATCCTCCCGCACCATGTCGGTGGGAATTGCTGCGAAAGACCCATCAATATCGAAGTCCAGACCTCGGGTGTGACGCCCTTCTCGCAGCCCTGATATGTTTCCATCCGCTGTAAAATCGATTAGAATAACTCGCTCTTTGGGACACTGATCGCTCTGCGGGACACGACCCTCGCTCTGTGGGCCTGTGATGTGGATCTGATCAACACCAATATCATGGAGATGATTCCTTTACGATATCCAATGTACCGGAAAGTGACCAAACGATCGACAGTGTTGATAAAAGGAAGGATATGGCGAGCGAGCTCTATCCGACCAAATTTCTGTCGTTCAGCGGGCTTCCAGCGCGCAAGCGGCGGCTCCGAATCGGCGCAACAGTCATCCTCATGCGTAACAACAGTGGGGGACAAAGATTGTGCAACGGGATAAGAATGTGCGCGATATGTTTGGAAGTCAACGGCATTGACGTCATGATCATCACTGAGACGCACAGCGGCAATCGGGTCACACGGCCGAGGATGGAACCCACGAACACTGTATCCAAACTTTTGTTTTTAGCTCAAGTGTCCGCAGTTCCTAGTAGAGCTTGCTTCCGCCATGACCATCAACAAGACTCAGGGACAGTCAGTCCAAAATCTAGGTCTCTCCCTTTCACGATCCTTGTTCGGCTATGGTCAGCCACACATTGCGATATCCCATGTGACAACGCGATTCAAGATAAACGTTTGGTGATGCAAAATAAAAAGGCGACGAAGGCACTTCTATCACAACGTAGTCAGTTTCCACTAGGCAAACAGGTGGATCAAAACCAAAGTAAATATTGTATTCCGCATAATTCATGATCCCAAATGTTCAAATCAGGGCACGAGAACTGGAATTGTGAAAAAAGTTGTCATCGGATTTACCTTCAGAGACAACCAACATGAAGCCACGAGATTTCTCTACCGTTCACATCTACGTCTACGGGGAATCCGCTCATTTTCGAGGAAGCAATGGTCTCTCAATACTTTGGATTTGGTCGGGTTTGGAAGCATATGATTGCCGAAAAATTGCCTTTTTGACAATATTAGCCATGGAAAGTGCCAACAGGGTGAAAGCATTCACATGATCTGTAAATGCGTTTTGTGCGGACCTCAATGCCATTTTTAGAGGACACTTGGGAATTTGGGTTCGTAACAGTTTCTTGTCGGTTACCTGTCAAAATACATGCTCCATTAATCTTTCTCATATGACTCCACAGACAATGCCAGATGACCGTCCACAATACCTCTTTAGTTGGATGATTTTATCTTCTCATGATTGTGGGAGTTAGATGAAATCGTATTTCCCTTTGCCATTCTTCCCAAATTTTGATCGCCTTTCCCATACACACCAGTTGGTTTCCCCTGTTGGGCCAATGAAAGCTCTCCAAATGGACTAGCCCTAATCACGAACGAAAAACTATCTCGGATTGGTCGTATTTGAGCAGCGGTAGAGCCAAAACGGCTTCGATTCGTTGAAAACCGACGCCAGATTCAAAAAGAAAGGGATGTTGTTCACCCTATGTCGAAAACGTTATTCAAGTTTTGTAAAAACTCAGAAAATGGCAGATCCCAGAGATTTGGGTTCATGAATTATGCGGAATACAATAGGAAGCGACAGCATGAGGCAATTGGCTAGACGTACGGTGTAGATAAAAGTACCCTGAATATAGTGCATGTTGTACCCCATCATTGAATTTCGTGGTGTTTCGACAAGCGAACGAGCAAAATCAACGCACACACCAAGTCGATAGTGGCGTTACCTGCCGCTATTTATGCTGTACGAAGAGACGAGGCGCAGGGCAAGAGAAATAGCCAAAGAGTATACTTGTAATTACTGGACAGAAGGGACGAATATACCAAACTAAGCTAATGTAACCTATCAGTTGAGGGCCGATCGATCCATTAGGGGCCGATTTATATCGCCCAATCGCCCACTCCCAATGTTATCCATTAGGGGTAGTCAAACCTCGCAACAGCAGCAGAAAAAATATTTCGAGAAAATATTTTTTCAATCGCTGGCCTGTGATTGGCCAGAAAATTTTGGCGCTAACGGACTCAAAATTCATTCTGGTCGGTGTTCAGCAACAGAGCAAAATTCGCGAATAGTGTGACTCATGGACCAAGGGGAAACGAACATGGTGGCGGCAACTTCCACCCTCGAAACAAGCGCGCGCTTGACGCTGCCAGATCCCCAGGCTTCTGCTGGGACGATGAACTCAGTGACGACTGCCTGCAAGCTCAAGACATGCAGAAAAGTCGCCAAGACTGGACAAGAAGGCATGCGGATGCGTGTCTGTGAGGGCGACGGCTGCTCGAACAGAATCCACTCCGCGTGCTTGGCGGCCATGCTAGCCGACTTTGAAGCTGATGACGACTTTGGGTCTGTCGTTTGTGGCAAGCGCTGCAACAACGCGGTTTGCAAGAAGGCAAAAACATCGGCCAGTGACAACTCAGCACCAAAGAAGAGAATTCCGTGGCACAATGACGGCATGACTCCCAGTATCAGCTCTCTGAGCTGCCTGATGGATTGGATTACGACCGGCGAGAACTACAGGCGCTACAGAGGGGGAGAGGCGCAATCAGGCGAGACCAAACTGGTCATCGCTGGTGAAGTAGTACGTCTGATTGAACGAAGTGGTGTTCCAACGGTGCGCAACGCAAAGGACGTCATGACCAAGATTTCGAGCCTGGAGTCGTCGTTCAAGCTAGCGTCAGACTGCCTTGCGAACACAGGCGAGGGGATTCGGAATGAAGAAGGCATGGACCCAGAGGCGAAAGAGCAGAGTATTCGTGGGGCAATTTTGAAGCGCTGCCCGTACTACGACGATCTCCTGCCCATAATGAACGACCGGGCTTCTACGAGACCCCTTCGACTCAATACCGCGCCGGTTCATACCGTGGAGGACAGCGATGGAGAACAAGACTTTGAGTCGTGCGAAGGAATATTTGTTCATACTGGCAGAGTATACGGCGTTCCAGAGTGATCCCCGATGGGTGAAGATGTACGAGAATGCGAAGGGGCTTGGCATCCCTTATCGGAAGATGCTGTGGGATACCAAGGAGGCCACGTATTGTCGCTACGAGAGCCGTGTCTACGCCAATTATGGGTACCTGTGGGCTAGCGAAAAGCGACGTCATGGAGTGAAGCCACCATCGATTCCTGATCGACTGGATGCTGAGGAGAAAAGACAGCGTAAAGGAAGGGATCAAGAAGAAGACGATTAAGAATGGCGTGATGAAGATCGCGAGCCCTGACAAGGATGGAGTCGTAGCTGCAAACTTGGTGCTCACTCATCCCGCTACGCTGGAGTATCGCAAGGGGTGGCTGTGGTAGAGTGGCTCCACTTTCCGGAAGTTGTGAGAAGAAGGGCCGCGGTGAGCGCTCTGACCAGACGGGGTGAACAGTCTATTTGGCAGAGTGTGGCAGGGTCAAGGTGAGCAGTCTAACTGGTCGGGGTGAACAGTCTAACCGGTTAGTACTG
The DNA here is from genome assembly GCA_023336095.1 of Pythium pectinolyticum. NCBI lineage: Eukaryota > Oomycota > Peronosporomycetes > Pythiales > Pythiaceae > Pythium > Pythium pectinolyticum. Next base: position 203 of record JAADWC010000236.1, on the reverse strand, counting down.
TAGGAGGTGCATTTACATTGAGAGACAAAACAATAAACAAGTAGGATAGGGTAGTGGGGGTCACCCCAAATTAGCCCTAGTTTTGGGATCTATGTAGCCACCCTATTTTAGGGTTGGTTGCAGTAGCGAAAGGTCTCTTGCATTTTAACCAGAGAAGGAATATAGTTCCCAATTTGCTTTGGCGTGAAGAAAGCTCCAACTAT
>JAADWC010000235.1:0-13313 GCA_023336095.1 Pythium pectinolyticum | reverse complement strand
CATCTTTCTCTATTCTTCACTTCCCTTCTTGTGTCGTCAGAGATGACATCGTGTCGTCTACTGGCTCATTACCGATCGAACACACCTTCTACTGACAGAAACCGGTGAAATATCGGAAAGTAATTACGAAAAGCTCTCACTCCTTCCTGATTTCACGAACATCTCTGAATACAAACATCTGCAATAAGGACTATTCGATAATTCGAACAAGACATTCCCATAACAGCCAGCAATCAACGTCCGTCAACACAAGTAACTTTCTGAAACATCCGAGAATGATTGTCAACTTCCACTATACAGGGCTTCGCCATTGCACGTCCAAATTGAGAGAGCTGACTTTCAAAACAAGATTGGTGACATTCAATACAAGAAATCTCTGAAATTTGTTTTTTGTTGTGTCAATCGTTTAGAAGGGGTTTTTTTGGCGGGCGCGGGAAGTTTTGGGTGGGTGAATGAAAACTGCAAACGAGGGCAATCGGCCAAGCACGCGAGCACATTCTCGAGGCATTCTAGAACATTTTGCTTGTATGCAGGGGCAGAGGAAGGCTGCCGGTACGCGCGCCAGAAACACAGCCTGACGCACTGCACAGCAGCCGCCGCGCGGCATCAGTTCGCGATTTTCCTTGCCGATGGCACCTCAACAACAGCGAAAGAAATACCGCCGCCACACTCCAGCCACCATCCAACGCGTGCTCGACGCTGCCAAAGCGGGCGAGGACTGGCAGGCTGTCGCTGACATCCGCGATGTCCCATATTCGACTGCATGGCGTTGGATCCAGAACGCGTGGCTGACTGGTTGTTGGGTCCCTCTCGTTGACATGCGGGGTGGTGCTCGTCGTGTCAAGATTCAGCCCGAGCACATTGAGCATTTGATCGCGAAGGTGGAGGATGACTGTTTGCTAACGCTCGATGATATGGTAGATGAGTTGGAGATCACCTTCGGTGTCAAGGTCGTGCCTGAAACGGTGCGCCGCGTCCTTGAAGGAGTGTCCTTCTCGATCAAGCAGACCCATCACGAGCCGTGCGAGATGAACTCCGATCGCGTGAAGATGGCGCGACGCGACTACGTAAGGAAGATCATGCGTGCTCAGGCCCAGCGAAAGCGGATCATTTATTTTGATGAGACCAATTTCAATCTCTTCTGCTCGCGGAACTTCGGTTGGAGCCGTCGTGGCACCCGTGCCAAGGTTCGCCGAGCAGAAGCGCGTGGACAGAACCTTCAAGTCATCGCGTATGTCTCGAGCTACGGATTAGAGCACTACGAGCTTCGCCAGGGCTCCAACGGTGCCGACGTGATCGACAAGTTCGTGCGAGCTCTCCTCGACGGTCTCATGGAGCGTGGTGTCTCCCTGTTCGACGTCGTGCTTGTCTGCGACAACTCCTCCATTCACAACGGTGTTCAAGCAGTTCTCCATGGCCACGAGTATGTCGGTGTCGAGTTCATCAAGCTGTCGCCGTATTCGCCCATGTTGAACCCAATCGAGAACGTGTTTTCGGTCTTCAAGTCCGATGTGAAGTCGTTTCTCGCGCAGCATCGCGACCAGATCCTTCGGAAGCCAGTGAACATGGCCAAGGCGGAGTATCGTATGAGCTGGCTCGTGCGAGCGGCCACGCACAGCCTTCACACGATGGTTTCCCGTGAACTCTGCGAGGTGGAGGCTGCGCATACTTTGACTTTTCACGCTGACGCGATTGAGATGCGTGACATCCAGGTCGGTGCGTAGGTACAATATTCAATATCGCGGTTTATTAATCCTCTTGGATATCAATTATTGGGGTTTCTCTTGTATTGAATGTCACCAATCTTGTTTTGAAAGTCAACTCTCTCAATTTGGACGTGCAATGGTGTAAACGAGAAATTGACTTGCAAACAGAGAACACGATACAACAACAGAGACAAAAGGCAGGTAAACGTAGAGGCTGCCGGCAAAACGGAGGAGCAAGGGTGTTTAGGTAAAGATGCCATTTTCTGGTTGGAGGAAATTCGAAGCCAGGGTACGGGTACCAACGCTCCAGCCCTCAATCGAGTCATTCGCCCTCAGGAACGAAATATTCACAATTGTGGCCTCCAGTGGAGGATACTCCCATCCTTTCGAGTATCACCTCCCCCCTTTCTCAGATGACCGGTCGTCGTGAATCCCCCCTACGCCTGCATTCTCATCTAATTTTGCATGCTCCAAACCGCATTCGAAAGAACACAGCTCAAGCCAACACCACCCTCAACCAAAACTTATGCACCACTCTCACCATGCTTTCGGCAACGCCAAGAAACCAGTACATCTGGTCGCAACAGCTCGCTGCTGCGCCGATGCAGTTCCTTGAGCAGTTCTTGGACACTCAGCCTGCCCATGCGATCAGGACGAGTCAGTCGCACCGCTGCAGTGTGTGCTACTTCAACCTTGATGGCCACTACATGATCTACCGCCGGCTGCAGTGCAGCAGCCCTGCATGCACCGAGGCAGGTATATGTAACGCCTCGATCAAGACGGTAACGTGCGTGTCATCTGTGCTCACGAACGCGTTTCTCCATGGATCGCACGCTGATATCGACCAAACCAACCCCCATCGGATGACGTTAGCAATGAAGCGGTTCACCAAGAACAACTCAGCGAACGGCGCCAAGCCGCTCCGTATTCTGGCCGATATGATTGAGAAGCTCAAGCTCAACGAGATTACGGTTTTGCTGCTCAGTCAAGTCCAGCGCGTCGCGTACTACCACAAAAAGAAGACTCTGATGGAAACGACTCTGGTCGCCCAAATGGGAGAAACAGTTCTCAGTCTGTGGTTTCGTGTGGAGCTTGACGAGTCGACGCCATTTACGTTCGCCTGCCCAACCGACGCGTTTGGCATTCCATTTATCGGAAACAGCTCAACTGAGCGCCCGTTTCTGATTGGTGTGACGACTAAGCAGCTTATTCGAGGTCTCGTCCACGCAGCTGAGTTCCCACTCCACATCGACGCAACGTACAAGGTCAACCAGCAAGCGTACTCCATGGTTGTATGCGGTGTCTCTGACGCTAGCCGCTCCATTCACGTCCCCGCAGTATTCATCTCGTCGCATCTCCGCCAGGAACAGTTTACGACCATCTTTTCGAGCATCTTGACGTTTACCAGCAGGTGACCGGGGAGACGCGGATGACGCGCAGTTCAACGGCCTCGAGGCCGTAGTGGTGCGCAACTGCCCAAGTGCTTCGTATCTCATGTGCTTTTTTCACGTGATGATGAAAGTGAAGAAACGTGTGCGCAAGATGTCGGAGGTAGAGCGCCGTCTGGCCTTTAAGCACGTGTACCGCATGCCATTCTCGCGATGAGACATCCGGTGCGGCTGCAGTTACAGCGGCTAAGAGCGCATTGCAGGCAAGCGATGACTTGAAGACCTTCTCCGCCTACTTCGAGTGTGAGTGGATCAACTCGCGATTCAACCGTTGGATGTGTTTTCACAGCGCAACCAGTCTTGCAAACACGAACCACCCGCTGGATAACTTCAACAAGGCGTTCAAGCGAGACTTTACCCAGCGCCAAGTGCTGCCTGTGAACGGCTTGATGGAGAAGCTGAAGCTGCTTTGCATGACCAAGTCTACAGCCCTTGAAGCGTTTACATCGACAAATGTCGGTACACCAGACCTACCCAGACGACTCAAGTACCTTCACCGAGGTGGCTGGTGGTATTCATGCTGGCGCTGCTGCGGAACGGGTTGTGGCTGGTATGGCTCATACAGGTAAAAATCTTCTCTCATGCTGGTGCGGTTGGGGCTGGTAGCTGCTGTAGCTGCTGTGACTCACACCGGTATGGCTCGTACTGGTGTTGCTCGTGCTGTTGGTCGTGTGGCTCGTTCAAGTGCTGCTGTGACTGAAGTTGCTGCTGTGACTGAAGTTGCTGTTGTTCGCACTGCAGCTGCTGTGCTTGGCGTTGCTGCTGTTGCAGTTGTGGCCGATGTTGCCGTGCCTGGTGCTCTTGTTGGCGTTGTTCACATTCGTGAAAGTGGACATGCTGCTGCTATTCCGGAAGATGCTGCTGGGGGGATAGTGATGCTCTTGTTGCTGCTGGTGGGGATAGTGATGCTGTTGCAGATGCTGATGGTAATGTTGATGCTCGTATTGGGAACGTGCATGGTGCTGCTGTTGTTGCTGCTGCCGCTCGAGTAAAATGTCGTGTCCCTGGAGCTGCTGCTGCTGGTGGTGCTCGTGCCGATGGGCTCATGTGCTTGAGGTCCCTTAAACGCACCAAACTGGTAGGGAAATGGTGTGAACGCGATATCCTGAGGCACGAGTTGGGAGGGTGGTGCCAACGGTTGAGATTGGATCGTATTGTGCGTCGGTTGCATCTGATGCTGCTGGTTCCGTTGGTGCCGCGTGATCGGTCTAAAAGCTTGCGGGTTTTGCCGAGTGCGCTGAGATCATCACGGTGCTGGGCGATGACAACATGAGCGCACACCAGAATTTGGCGAAATACTACACTCGCAGATCGATTTCAAGAAGTCGACAGTCCATCCGACCGGCGGCATACCCGCGTTGTGAGCGCGCCAGAGCGACCACTTCACCGCACGCTTCTACATCTTGGAGGCCTTCGTCTTTGCGGCATCCGATTTCGCTCCCTCGTCACGCACTTCCGCAACGTTTTTTGCAATTTTTGCCTTCTTATCGAAAGCGACCGCAAAAGAACTCGCGTCGGTAGTAGTGTCGTCACTGTACACACTTGTAGCACACGAGAAGGATCGGTTTGCCAGACACTCGTTGGAGTGTCGTACGGCCGGACGAGATCATTGAATTGGCAGCGGCGATGACATCGGTTGTCGCATTTGGCACGTAGTCCTGTGGCGTAGGGGGGGTGATGGCTTGTGCGACTCCACTAAATCGCACATCTTCAGGAGTAGCCGGACCATGTGAAAACGGCGCCGCTGCGTGTACCCCTTGTTTGCGTTATACGCCTCGCACGGATTATTTGTTGCTGCGTAGCCACCCGGGGTGAGGACAACTTGCCAGCGCCAAAATGGCTCAGACAGCCACTGACCCACCAAATACTCAGCAAACGTCACCATCTCGGCCACAGCTCTCCAGCGTTCGAGTTCTCGATCTCTGGTCACCTTGAAATCGTCGAACGAGGTGGTAAAATGCATATCGAGGACACTCCTCATCACAATCCGCCTTAAGGACTCAGTGAAATGCTTCGTACGATTTCTGACGTTGAAAACGACGTGGAAAAAGCACATGAGAGGTGTGGCAAAAGCAAAACTTTGCGTATCGCACACCCCGCCAAGTTAAGCTTGATCTGCGTCGCCCATCACGGCTTGGACTTTAACCCTTTCGTTGCCGAATTTAGACTTGATGTTTGTATGATGCAATTTCGATACTGAAGGGCTTAAATAACGATATTGTGGTTATTAAAGGTGTATCTCCGACGCGACCTTTCGCCATTTGGGCAGATATTCCTTAAGAATATCCGGATATCTAGTGTATAATGACTGAATAGTGGGTATTTGAGCCAAAATCCCGTAAATACTTTTTTGGTAAGGCACAGCATAAGGTTTCGACGACAATAGATATATAAAGGGAATAGGGCCTCTATATTTACGTAGGAACCTCTATATACCCATTTATATTCATATTTCCGAGGTCGAGATGTAATCAAAGAGGTTTTTGGGCACCAAGTTCAACCACGTGGTTGAAGTTCGGGCTGGTACTGAAGCCTTACATAACGATAAAGTGGTTATTATACTACCTCTCGGCAACGAAAGGGTTAAGCGCCACGCCACGGAGTCGTAGCACACGGAGTCGTAGCACAAGGTCCACCAGTGCACAAAAGCAAAGACCGTAGTCGCGTCTCGTTCGCTGGCTCACGACGAATAGCGCCGCCACTTGATACAACCGTGCCTTGTCCGTGAACCCGCATGTCACTACCGGATATGCGATGTCACTCAGCTTGAAAGTCGCGTCCGCATGAAAGATGCAGAATTGAGATCCGTTGGCGTATCGAACGATGTTGTCGATCAGGCGTGGTGACGTCACGCCCAACAGGAATGGATCGTTGTCGTACCCGGAGCCGACCGTTGGGTATCCGTTGGTGTCGTGACGCGGGCCGATAATGATGGCCTTGTCTGGGTTCTTTCCGAGTCAATCGAGTAAACTCGTGTCGCCACAAACGCTTCGACCGCTTCAACTGAGTTGCGGTCACCGCCATCTTCGCGTATACGCTTGAGTGCGTTACGGATCTGGCTGATGGATGACCATCCTCGAGACGGCTCGTTGATATACGGAGGATTTTGAAGACTGGTCTCCATCACTAGTGGCGGAATTTGACCTAGATCTTGGGAAGCTAAAAACGACTTCATAGCCGTGCTGAATGCTTGCCTATGCAAGGCAGAGTAGCGCGCGTATGAGCCGCGTTGCTCACGAAGATTTGCCACGTGTCGTGGAGGACACAGTGGAGGACTTTCCACACGACCCGGCATCGGTCCCTTGGTCCACATGTCTTGCTCGTACAGCGAACGCGGCGCTATTGAGAGATGTGATCCCCGCCACAGACGTCGCAGATGTCTTAATTTTTATTGTCGCATATAGCAGAGCAGCACATGTCCGTGTCGCGATATCGCTCAAACTCGTCTTTTGAGATAGCCCGCATCACGCACGTCCAAATGAGCATCTTGAGCTTTCGTCTTTGCTTTTTCAATTTTCTCGCGTTTTGCTTGCTCCGCCGTCCATCAGCCTCAAACGTGGTGCAGCGCACTATACTTGGCTTTCTCAACTAGAGTGGTTACACAAAATATGTGCCGTAGAATGTACGTGTAACCGTGAAAAGATCGGCTCGATATCCAGCTGTTTTTTTGTTCGTATATTCCTCCCTCATCTGCCGTACGCTATGCACCTGAATGCGCAATTTTTTATGGTTCTGATCAACAGAATATGTTTCTGACCAATTTCCGTATGATTCAGACCAATATATATGTGTTTCTGACGTTCTCTCTCTAGAATGGTCCCACACAGTCACCGAGCTGATCTGCGCCGTGGTGTTGCAGGCAAGTTGACGAGCCAACTTAGCTAACTGATGCGTCTTTGATTTTGGGTACCGGTACTCCATTCAGAATTGCGCCGCTGCAGCCCTAGACTTCATCCGCGACAGAAATCAAAGAAGAAAAGCACAAACTCTTGAATCGCAGGGCGATTTTCACAATACCGTCCGTGCTGGATGTCTATTAGGATACGAGCAGTCATGAACCATCAGAAATGGTGATGGATCTTGATCCAAGATCTGAATACCGTAAGTCGCCTGCAATGACCTATCCCTGTCGTCAGATTTCACTTGTCGACAGCCCGTGGACGAGTAAGAATCCGTCCTTCCGTCGAGTAGGAAGTTCCTTCGTTAAAGAACGAAGGTTCATTGAGGAGTCTGCGCATCCTGATTTTCTTGACTCTCCTTGTTTCTTTCGTGCTTTTCGTCCGGCGGTGGTGGTGGCTTCTTCCTCACTTCACTCTCGCGATCAAAATACTTTTTCATCCCTTGCACATATCATAGGGCGTCAATGGGAAACCGACAAAATTCATTAACGATCCCGCAAATCTAAGGTTTTCGGTCGACCTCAGACCAAGATCATGAGTGGGTCAGTCCATGCAGTGCAGAAAATTGGCGATTGCGAGCCAACCACTGGGCTTCATGGCCCACACAAAACACCAGAACATTCACAAAGCATACACGGAGAGCAACACGTATATATCCATGAAATAGAGATGTGTATTAGTCTTGTCTTCTCCCTTGTCTTTGTCGAGTCTGTATCTCGGTTCTACGTCGGGGCGATGGAAAGTAAGAATCTGCCAACTGCTTCAACTGGCACATTTGCGAGAAGCTCAACCGTGTTGGCCCACTTAACGCGAGCGTATTGCTCGTCAACCGCAACGATCTCGAGGACGCCCTCAATGTCGAAAAGCTCCTTGCCGCCAAGCGCTGTGACGGGCTCTTGGATAACTGGCACCACTCGCTCAGGCACCCGTACCAGCGCAAGTAGTGGTATACCACTGAGTGGAATGAGAGACGGCTCCCATTCCAGCTCAACAAATGTGTCTCGACCATTTTGGTTATTGCTGTAAACAATGACCGCGAAAATACGCCGAAACTGGAATGTGATGTTCTCGTTTAGTACAACTGGAACAGCACAATGCGCATATATGTTTCCGATCCATGGAAACACATCGTCATTGTCAATGGCCCAGACATCCGTCGGATCAGCTAACGGGAGTACTCTCACACCTAACTGTCGTGACTGAATCATCGGTGCTGTCCGCGCGGATGCCGCTGGTGGTGTCCGATGCCCGTTAGGTTGCGCTGGACCGTCCGCTGCTCCCTGTAGGGGTGTCGTGTCGACTCGGACAAGAACGGGTTGTGGTGGTGCTGGTGTTGATGGGAACCTTGTGCCACAGCAGCCCGCAGGGTGGTGGCTGTCGATATAAGACGGGATAACTGCAACGGGTGACGCTGCAATAGTGCCCGTGCATTTGCCCCGTCTATGCGTCGGGAACCAGGGACTGCAAAAAAACCATTGAGACACTCGCGTAGCTCCGCTACAAACTGGGGGCTGGCACGAAGAGCAGCTTCAAGGTTCTCGACTTGAACTTTGATCACCCTCTTGATCGCACGGACACCACTCATGTGCACCGTGCGGTTGTGTTCGGTAGCTGCCACCTCACACAGATCGCTGAAGGCCACACCATTTCCTCGATGCCCTCGTCCTTGGCGCTCCATCCTTATGGCTGATTGCAAAATGCAGACATATCATGAAGAGGCGTGGCACCTGATAAAGTCTCTGATAGGGCAGAGGTAAAACCTTTGTATTGGCTACTCTAGGGGAATGCAATAATAGATCAAAAGGAAAACTAGTCTGAGCGGGAATCCAGCTACTTCTTTGCCACACGGAGAAGAAACCGACAACCCGAGGAAGGTAGCCAACCGGACGTCGGGAAGAAACTGACAGCCTGAGTAGCCAACCGGAAGTCTTTTTTTTTGGGAAGCACCTATCATGTTTCTCTCTGAAGATGTAACCAATAGCAGACGAGAAAGTAGCGAAGACGAGATTAGACATAGTGTAGTAGAATCAAATAGGAGACCACATCGGCGACTGGGTGCAAGCACATCCCATTCCTATTTTCTCTCTCTCTGCGCTTGGTAATCATAAGGCGCCAGAAGGCTCGCGGTGGCTAAAAGCGTTCTGTCGCTTGTGCCATTGTGCAGCATGGGACGCCTGGATCGAATAAAGCGACGTGTTCTAATTGTTCTCTTTATACCACCACGACAATTATCAATGTGTATAAGATCGTAGAACTGCTACCATCTTCATACCAATCTTGTGCTATTCTATGCATCCTTCCACCACATACACTGTTGAAAAAATGATGATGGATGCAATCTGAGAGTATCTGAGTCCTGCCATCTTTTCCTCAATCATTTTCTTCTGTGTGAACTCGCCTCGGCGCGTTCGTTTCATGCTGGTGTTGTCAAATATGACTCTACGCCTGTAGTTTTGTATGATAACTAACGACAGGTCGTTAGATATCACTACATTTGGCGTTACGTGTCAGATTTCAATTTTGACAAATTCGACGATTCCTATTGACCATTCGCTCGAGTGAGCCTGATAGCAAACGCATTAGGACCAGTCAGCCAATTTCCGACCTGAGGTGACACTACTCAAGCGATCGGATTTAGAAATGAACGAAGCCAACAACAGTAGTTGTAGTGAGTCGGACGATTAAGAGTTTGACATGCGATCTCATGTCGTCCGGCTTATCTACAGTGACAACTGCGGCGAGTGCCTCCGCGGAAAGGCCGCATCTCTTGAGATCTTCGTCGGCAACATCAGGCAACTCAAACCAGCCGAGAAAAAAGTATGCATCTTCACTGCACTGACGGTGTTGTACTCGAGTGAAGACGCGCTTCTTCCTCGTGTGCGCTCGACTGGTGAGCGTCCCCGCTTCCGATACTACGTTCCGTTTGTTGGACGCGTGTGCAAGACAGCGTTTCTGTGTTGCTTTGGCGTGTCGGCAGCTACGGTCTCGCGCTACAGACGCAGCATCCGTCGAGGTTAGATGGCGAGCGGCGACGCGGAGGAACTCGATGAATAGGACCATGATCTGCTGACCGTTTAGACTCAAGAGAAATACAGAAAACGATGCTATCGAGTGCACAAAGTGCTTTGCCATTGTATTGCTCAATTTATTCTAATCCTACGTTCTTCTCCTACATTGTCTGCAACAGTGTCTACACAAACGACAACGCTGGGCCGATCTCGGCAGGCCTTCCTCCGACGTTGATGTCATCTTCGGCATCGCCATCATCTGCACGGGGTCGTTTGCGCTGTCGTCGACTTACAAAGATCTCGCGAAGATGCCCTCCGTCAGCATCCATCGTGATAGCTATGATCGCCATCGCTTCAACAAGATGAACACAGCGTCCGAACTTGAACCACCATCCGCACGGGCAATGGTGCGCACCGATGTTGACGAGCCATCCTTCTTGTGGTTGTCCGATGATCTCGACAAATAGAGCGTGACGGCGCGTCTCTGCAGTCTTCGACAACGAAAAGCCCTCCTTGTTCATGCCGTGCTGCTTGATGAGGATGCCGCTTTCCGGCATGGAGCCACTTAGCATCCAGTCCACGCTCGCTCGCTGGACACGTGTGTGACTGATCAACTCACAGCAACTTCAGTCGCAGCATCTCCAGCCACAGCAACTTCAGTCGCAGCACCACCAGCGCGAGCACCACCAGCACCAGCACCACCAAGTTCAGCCCCAGTACTACCAGCTCGAGCAACACCAGCACGAGCAACACCTGCACGAACAATTTGAGCCACAGCAGCGAGTCCATCTACAACACCACACGCATCTGCAGTGGAACTGGACTGGCGTGTACCAACTGCCTACCCACACTCAGCGGCGCCAACAACTCTCGCAAACACGGCAACCAATTACGCTGGCCATGTCTCCTGTGCCTTTCACGTCACTTGCGGACACCCCTGAAGCAGCAATTGTATCTGATCGAAGTTTCCGGCGTGGACGCCCGCCACTAGCATCAAGTGCTCTGAATGTTTAGTCTGAATGATCGCGCACGAGCCACATACACCGCTGGTCGCACCAGCGTCCCATTCTCTCTAGACAGACAAAGAGCTCCTGGCCTGCCAGCAGCGGTACGACGACATTCAAGACATTAAGCAGATCGGCAGTGGTGCGCGTGGCTCGTCAACTACCGCTAAACGCGTGCAGTAGCAAAGCAAGCTCGGGTGTCCACCCTTGCGTGCGAGTAGCCAGCGGACGGTGTCGAACATTATCTGTCTCTCACGGCGTCACTCTGGTGCGTTCTCTCCTCCCTCTGGTCCATTTTGCTTTCGTCAATGTGCTCACGCTCTATTCGCAGGAGGACCGATCACGAATGCGGGTTTAGTTCTTGGTTGTTCACGTTTTTTTGTGATAAACCCCAGTGTTAGAATAGATCCAAAATCGAGTAGTATCTGATGTCAAAATCGGAGAGCCACCATGGATCTCTGATTCCAAAATCCGAGAAATGCAGAAGAAACAAAACTCCACAAGGATGTCACCAAACGACAATATATTCAAAGCTTCACTTGCCAACTACGCGCTCTCTTCGTCCTCGGATTCATCATCTGAGCCGAAAAGCTCCTTGAGCAGACACTTGTGTTTGGAGTACGTGTTGACTTTCTTGAACGTCGCCTGGCAGACACTGCACACCGCCTTCATTATTCTTGCGCTTTCTTTTTTCTGCTAGAGCGTCCCTGCTGGGGTTGTCGAGACAGTAGTGGCCGTGGTGTCGCGAATCTTTTTGGTCTCAAACTTGGCGCCACAATAAAAGCAGATGATGGGTCGGAGCGCGGCGGCTTCGGTAGAGGTGAGATTAAGTGGTGCCGGGCAAATGCAGTCGTTCGTCTTCTCTACGCCTAGGCGAAGGGGTAGCGCCGGCGTTGAGCCAAATATAGAGCCGAGTTACTTGTCGTATCTTCGGCTGCGGCTAGTACTTCTCCTTGTGTACCCTTTATTCGCTAGTCCTTTTCAAGTATTACCACTTGTACTCGGTACCTAGCGGCTTAGTCCTTTCGAGTACTACTACTCGTATTCGGCACTTAGACTTGGGGGATTCCACTTGTGATATGAGTAGCTCTGTAGCTCTGTTGGGTTTTAAAAACAATGTATAGAGCCGGGTAATGCAGTGGTCTGTATTGGACCGGCTTATATCTTTCTCTTATTGTGGTTTGCAACGATTTTGGCAAATCGGACGGTCGGAAATCATTGATAGAGGGCTCGATTTCATGACGGACCAAGAATTGTTTTTCTTCAAGTGAGATATAGCATACCCCAATTGAAAACTTGCTCTATTTCTGATCTGATTTATTATCCGAGGCCAGATTTGCCACTTTCAACCGGCAAAAATGAGTAGGCATTCTCCTCACCATTGCCATTCAAAACGGACGGAAAACCTTCTGAATCCCAGTTTCAGTTCCACCACCAACATGACGTTCTCGGATGAATTCCGATGGAGAGCAGTCGTTCTTATCCATGTCTACGATGTTCCAATCGCATATGTGTCCGAATTATTCGGCCCAAAACTCCGCTCCATCCGTCGCTGGTACAGCTTGTTTCTATCGCAAGGCATAGTCAACATCAAGAGCAAGCGCAAGAAGCGCCCACGATGGTCGTCCGACATCCTACTCGCCGTTCGCCAGTACGTTGCGAATCATCCAACTTTCTACGTTGAAGAACTGCGCGACTACATAAAAACCAACTTCCCAATGGTCACAAACGTCTCCACGGCTACGATATGTCGTGTCCTCAACTTTGATCTGAATTTATCAAGGAAGGTACTCTCCAAGGCAGCACGCGAAGCTGTGCCCGAAGAAATCGAGGTGTTTCGCCAGAAACTCGCGCCGCTGTACTCGTACGCCAACCAGCTCGTCTTCATCGATGAAACGGCAAAGGACGGACGCCAAGCTTTCCGGCGTTACGCGTGGTCAACGCGCAACACAAAGGCGGTCGTGAAACTGCCGTTTCGAAGAGGCAAACGTGTCTCGGTCATGGCAGCGCTGGATGCCAACGGATTTTTCGGGTGGGATTCTACTGAAGGAACGTTTACTCGTGGCAGATTTCACCAGGCTTTCATGAAGTGTGTGGTTCCCCACTTGAATCCTTGGCCGCTGCCGCGATCAATAGTCATTATGGACAACGCAAAAATCCACGCGTATCCCGAGCTAGAAGAAGTCGTGCACTCGTGTGGTGCTCGACTCGTGTTTCTCCCGCCGTATTGTCCACAGCTGAACCCGAT
>JAADWC010000234.1:0-13388 GCA_023336095.1 Pythium pectinolyticum | reverse complement strand
CCGCGTGCCGCAGCGCACAGCCGCGATCGAGCTCTCGCTGCAGGCCAAGAACCTCAAAGACCGCGACATTATCTCGAAATCCGATCCATTCGCTGTGCTGTATCTGCAGCAGGGCAACATGTGGACCAAGATGGGCGAGACTGAGGTCTTGAAAGACAATCTCAATCCGCAGTGGGCCAAGCTGTTCATTGTGGACTACTACTTTGAGCTCACGCAGCGGCTCAAAGTCGAAGTGTACGACCAGGACTCGCAGTCCAAGAGCCTCAGTGCGCATGATCTCGTGGGCATCGCCGAGTTTACACTTGGCCAGCTCATGGGAGCTCCTGGACAGAGCGGGTCGTTTCTGTTGACGCGCGGCAAGCACGCGACTTCCAAGCACCAGGGCTCATTGCTGGTCAAGGCCGAAGAGGCCGCCAATACCGCTGACGTTGCGCGCATGCGGTTCAGTGGGTCGGGTCTTGCGAATATGGATGGATTTTTCAGTAAGAGCGACCCGTTTCTCGTGATCTCGCGCCAGCGTGAGGACCAGACGTGGATCGTGGTCCACAAGACCGAGGTGATCGACAACAACCTGAATCCAAGCTGGAAAGAATTTGAGCTGCCCATCCAAAAGATCTGCAATGGCGATTTCAAGCGTCCGCTGCTGCTGCAGGTGATGGACGAAGACAGCGGCGGCCGCTCGGAATTGATTGGCGATGTGAAGACCACAATGGAAGAGCTCATGGCCAAGCGCGGCAGCAACTACGTGCTCCACAGCGACAAGCTGCGTCTGAAAAAGGGCAAAAAGTACTCGAATGCCGGTCTGCTCCTGGTCCACGAGGTGACTGTTTACCGCCAGCACACGTTTGTGGATTACTGTACGTACTTTCTCGTTTTAGACCCGAGTCTAACTGGGTTTTAGTCGGGGATGTGGGTGGCATGCGGTCTAAACTGGCGTCTATCTCTCTATGTATTGTATTACATTAGTGAAAGGTGGTCTGGAGATGAATTTGGTCATCGGACTGGACTACACGGGCTCCAACGGACCGCCGAAGGACCCGTGCAGCCTCCACTATATCGACCCGCGTGGCTGGAACCAGTACCAGTACGCGATCCACGCGACCGCCTCGATCTTGGAGCCGTACGACTCGGATAAGATGATCCCTGTGTACGGCTTTGGCGGTATCCCGCCCGGTGGCGTCGCCACGGACCACTGCTTCCCACTCAACTTGAACCCGTCGAATCCCGAAGTCCACGGCGTCCAGGGCGTCATGAGTCTATACGCGGCGTCGATCATGCACATTCTTCTTTCTGGGCCCACGTACTTTGCACCGTACGTTTGGTTATGTTTTGCTTTGGTTTGGTGTACTTTCGTCCGAACAGATAGATACCTGACGCTGTGGTGATTATAGACTCATCCAGCACACGATTGCCGTGACGACGTCGCTTTGTGACCCTCGCAAGCAAAAGTACTTTGTGCTTATGATCGTCACGGACGGCGAGATCATGGACATGCCGGCGACGCTGGATGCACTGGTCCAGGCGTCACACACGGCGCCACTCTCGGTACGTTCCTGTGTTTTTTTTTCTTAACAAGCGCTGTGGGTCGTATATCTAAAATGTGTTTTTGGCTTTTCAGATTGTGATTGTGGGCGTGGGTCCAGCCGACTTTTCGTCGATGGACGCTCTGGACGGCGATGGCCATCAGCTGCGTGCGTCTAACGGCCAACCAGCAGCGCGTGATATGTACGTGTTTGTATACTAGTTACTATATAGGACACTGGACTGACGTGTGTCTCTTTTTGAAATAGTGTGCAGTTTGTGCCGTATAGCCGCTTTGCACACGACCCAAGTGCATTGGCACGGGAGACACTGGCGGAGATCCCGAACCAGTTGTGCCAGTACATGCGCGTGCGTGGCATCAACCCAAACGCAGCCATTCCTCCGACTTTCCAGGCATTTGCGGAACCTACGGGCTTGGAGCCCACCGCTCCAGGAGCTGCTCCAGTGGGCCAGCCCGCAGCGCCGGGTGCGCCTGCTCAGGGCTTCGCACCACAGTAACCAGGCTTTTGACCAGAGCAGACTGGGGATATTCCCTCCTGTGACACGGCCGGTAACGGGGCTGCTTTCTCATCGGTGTAGCCACAATACATTCCATCCATATCAATATCATTTTATACAGGATAGATAGTCGTTGATTTGAACGAAACAAGTGCCACTCCATCAACTCAGTATAGGTTTATAGAGGTTCCCGACATCCTTTATTTTTCCTTCACAGAAATTGTTTGAGAAGCTGACGCTTGTACCGCCAGGCCTCTGACTTGGATGATGCGAGCTGGTCGTGTAGCTTACGGATCTCATCTTGGAGCTCTGCACCACCAGGAGCTACAGTCACCACCACATGTGTGGACATGGCAGCCGTCGTATTGCTGCCTTGCTCTGATTCGGAGACCGTGGTCTCAAGAGACGGATTCTCAGTGGATGCTGCGACACTAGTGCCTGGTGGTGCCGTCTCTGTGGACGACGTGTGCAGTCTCCACCGGTGAAAAGACCGAGACACTTGCTTCACCTATACACAATATCCATAGTGTCAGTGAAAATCCCCAATGGCCTCTAGATATAAAACCAAGGGTAACGCGAAACGTACCAGTCGTTGCTGCATGACGTACCCCATGCGCTCGACCGCGACCATGCGGTTCCAGCACGCAGCGTCCTGTTGGCGTTGCTGCTGGACCTGGAGCAGTAGCGTGTGGTGTTTCCAGCTCTGGAAAAACGCTCTCATCTCACGTGTTTCCAACTGCCTGGTGATCCGCAGCATGTGGCGCACGGCGTGCTGCTGCTGCAGCTTGGCCTGCGTGGCTACCGTCTTCCACTGGATCCACGCACGTCGTGTAGTGCGGTCGCTGGTGGCCTGGCGGATCTGCAGGAGCTTCTTGAGTGCGGCAAAGCGCCGTGTACGCAAAAGCTCCAACTGCATCCGCACCAGCACTTCGTCCATCGCACTGAATGGGACCTCTCCATCACCGCCCTCGGCCAAATGAGCTCCTGGTGGGGAAGAGCTACTATTGCGCTCCTGGCTCAATGCCGCCTGCGCCTGCAGAAAGTACACGCGCTGCTCGATCTGTGCGCGCTGCATGCCGTGGGTCATCTCCAGTCGGATACTGTACCGGTCTTCCTCCATCAGCGCCTCCACTTCTTTTGCACGCACAGTCTCATCGTGGCGCCACGCACTTACTGTGATCTCGCACTCGAGCTTGAGCTTTTCTAGCACGGCCGCGTGCTCCAGCTGAGCGCTGCGTAGTGCAATTTCCACAGCGCGCTTTTGCTTTTCGTGGGCCTGGTGCTCGCGCAACTCGAGCTTTTGGCGCAGCAGTTCAATTTCGCGCTTGTATTTTTCCAGGCGTTCATTCGAGCCCGTGGTTGGATCAATTGGCTGGTCGGCCGTTGCAGTGCCGGGGCTGCGCTGGTACTGGTACTGCGGCTGGTACTGAGGCTGGTACTGTGGACGACCCTGAGCTGGCGTGAGCAGGCGATTGGTCGCGGCCTCGGCCATCGTGGTCTGCAGCTCACTGAGCTTGAACACAGCGTGCTGCCGCGCACGCTCAGCGTCGTCGTACTTGCGCTGAGCAATCTCTAGCCGCGTGGCCATAGCCGTAGTTTTCTCACGCTCAGCGGCGATCGCAGCGTCGATCTGGAGCTGCGCCTGCAGCTGCGCGTCGCTGGTTTGCGTGGCGTGTTGCAGCAGCGACTCCAGTTTGTCGATGCGTCGCGCGGCGGCCGCTAATTGTACTTTGTGCGTGGCGTGCTGGTCGCGTAGGAATTGGACCTGGTCCAGCAGATCCCGCTTCTCGGCTTCGAGCTTTTGTGTGTACTGGCACAGCTCTGCCACGCTGCCATTGCCGGCACCTACTGCCATGCCAGCAGCTCCTGCGGTCCTCAGTGAGCTTTCGTCTTCTAGCACGTCCCGTCGGCTCCTCACTGATGCTGATGATGCTGGTACAGCGACTGGCTTGGCTAGCACACTGCTTTCTCCCCTAGTAGAGACCATGGCTTCGTGGTGGTCGTCTTCATCTCCCTCGTCGATACTCGTAGTAGTATGAATACTACTATCCGGATGCGTGTGAGACTGGTGGTCTACAAACTTGGCGCGTAGATGCTGATACGAATCGTCGACGTCGGCATCGCGTGGCGCTCTCGCGAGGGCGGCAATGCGAGTGGCGCCGTCTGATTTCGTACGGCGCTCGTCGTTCATCATCATAAACAAGATCTCCAACAAGTGCGCTGCTCGCCTCGAACAGCTACAGCTACAGCTACAGCTACGCACGGTAGTAGATGGTATTTCCTCTAGAAGCAGCGGCTCGTGGTGTTTGTGTGGGGAAGAAGCAAACAAACCGTTTCAAAAATTCCACCACCAGCATTCGACTAAAAATGGATTGTTGAAGTGGTACAGTAACCAGGTTACGGGATACACTGAGGTTACGTTTAGTGTACCCATTTCATTTTTACACATGGCTACACTGGCCAAAAATAGCTGCCCAAACGGTATCTGATCCCAAAAAGCAGCACAAGAACGGAGTCTTATTTGTACCGTACGACAAAGTGGGTTCTGTCTATGTGAGTGTGTGTACTATCAGTCAGTTGAGGGACTTCCGAGATGGCAAAGTCTCTTCTTTTTTCAACATGTTTGGATCCGTTCCAAATACTCGGACCAGAAACCGAGGTCCGTCGTGGAGAGCCTTGATACTCTTTTGGGTGAGTACATCACGACCGACGGCTCTTGTCTCTGTGTCTATAGTCCTACCCCGGTCATTCACGGTCACTCAAGTGGAATCGAGTGTACGAACATGGCATCGTGGCCGTGAAAAGCGAGAGAGACCGCTGTGGAATCATTCCGAGATAGTGATCGACACACACAAACACCAACCACCACCATGGGCTGTATCAACTCGGTCCCATCCAAGAACAACAAGGAGTTTGATGGCGTGGTTTCGGCCGCAAGTGGTGACGTCGCGGCTGTATCGGCAGGCGCATCGGATGGCGGTAATGTGACGGCAGCCGACGACAAGGTCGCTGTGATGATGCGCGAGAAGCGAGCCGCCAAGGCCGCGGCACGACGCCACGATATCTTTAGTGAGAGCGTCCAGTTTGACACGCCCATGGAGATGGTGGCCGTGCCCAAATCCATCGAGTCGTCCAGTGTGATCAAGCAGGCGCTCGCTAGCAATTTCTTGTTCCACACGATCGAAGATGCCGAGATCAACGTGATCGTGGAGCTCATGACCGAAAAGACCACGTCGATTGGCGACGTGGTGATCAAAGAAGGCAACTCGGGCGATTTTTTTTACGTCGTCGAAAGCGGTGTGTTTGCGATCGCGGTCAAAGACAAGACCATCCACACGGCCCAAAAGGGGTCCACGTTTGGGGAGCTCGCACTCGTGTACAACTGCCCGCGGACAGCTACGATCACGTGCAAAGAGCCGGGTCGTCTGTGGGCGCTGGACCGCGTGACGTTCCGACGCATGGTCGCACGCAGCCAAGCCGACCAGATCGGCGAGTGCAAGAACGCGCTGCGCAACGTGTCGCTGCTCAAGCCGCTCACCGACGCGCAGCTCGGCCAGCTCGCCGAGGCCGCGCAGATCGTGTCGTTTGCCAAGGGAGAGCGGATCATCAAGAAGGGCGAGCGTGGCAATGTGCTGTACATCATCAAGAGCGGCTCGGTCGTGTGCTCAGACGTCGGTGCGAGCTCGAGTGCAGGTATGGAGGCGCTGCGGCTGAGCGACGGCGACTACTTTGGCGAGCGTGCGCTCATGACCCACGAGCCACGCGCCGCCAACGTGACGGCCGAGAGCGACGTGACGCTGATCGCGCTGGACCGCCAGGCGTTTGATGATCTGCTGGGCTCGCTGCGTGAAGTGATCGACCGCAACATGAGCATGCGCGTGCTCCAATCGATCCCGCTGCTCAAGAATTTGTCGCCCTATGAAAAAGAAAAGCTGTTCTCGGCGCTCACGCCCGTGGCGTTCACGGACGGCCAGCACGTGATCAAAGAAGGCGACAAAGGCACAACGTTTTACGTGATCAAGAGCGGCTCGGCGATCGTGAAAAAGGCCATGGACAATGGCGAAAAAAAGCAAATCGCCACGCTGTCGTCCGGTGGCTTTTTCGGTGAGATGTCGCTGCTGCGTGACGAACCACGCCAGGCCGATGTGATCGCAAACGGCCAGCTTGAGTGTTTGACACTGGACCAGGCCAAGTTTGTGGAGCTACTGGGTCCGCTGCAGGCCGTTTTGAACCGCGAGGCCGAGGAGCGCAAGCAAGTGCTGGCGTTAGCCGAGACCATCCTCATGAGTGAGTTGGAGGTGATGCGCACGCTGGGAATGGGCACGTTTGGCCGTGTCAAGCTCGTGCGCCACAAGACCACGGGCAAGCCGTACGCCATGAAGATCTTGAACAAGGCCAATATTGTGGCGTACAAGCAGCAAGTGAATGTGATCAACGAGAAAAACCTCATGGCGCGCTGCAATCACCCGTTCATTCTCAAGCTCCACCAGACGTACAAGGACAAGAACAACTTGTACTTGCTGATCGAGTTTGTGCAAGGAGGTGAGCTGTTCACGTACTTGCACTGCTCGCCCAGTTCACCTGGACGGCTCAAGGACGACCACGCACGGTTCTATGCGAGCCACGTGCTCATGGCGATCGAGTATCTCCACGAACGCAGCATCGTGTACCGGGATCTCAAGCCCGAGAATCTGCTGATCGATCCACAAGGGTACCTCAAGGTCGTGGACTTTGGCTTTGCCAAGGTTGTTGAGGACCGCACGTACACGCTGTGCGGCACGCCCGAGTACTTGGCTCCGGAGCTCGTGCTGGGCAAGGGCCACAACAAAGGCGTCGACTACTGGGCACTTGGTGTGCTCATTTACGAGATGCTCGTGGGCAATTCGCCATTCGCTGGCTCCAACCAGTCGGACCAAATGCAGATCTGTCGCAATATCGTCAAAGAGCAGGTCACATTTCCCAATTTCGTGAACGAACACGCGCGGGATCTGATTCTCAAGCTACTGGAACGCGACCAGACCAAGCGGCTCGGACTCACGCACGGCGGCGCACGCACGATCCGCAGCCACGCGTGGTTTGCGAGCGTCAACTGGGACAACATGTACAAGAAAAAAGACGTGGCACCCTACAAGCCAAAGCTTTCGGACCCGTTTGACACGTCCAAGTTTGACGCCGTGAGCGAAGGCAATGAGATGAACCAGCCGTACCAGGACGATGGCTCGAACTGGGAAAAAGATTTTTAGTTTTTAGAGAAGATAAGATAGACCGACCACACATTGAGATAGACCTTAGACACTTGCATGACCGCCCACGCGTCGGAACGTGTGGTAACTAGATAGTCCTTTACAAAGGGAGAAAAAACGATTATTTATTTTAGACACGCGCGGCGCGAGCACTCTCTATTTGGTCTTCTTGGCGCGCACTTTCTTTTTGGTGGGCTTCTTCATGGCCAGTGGGTTGGGGCCCTTGGCCTTGAACTTCTTGCGCTGCGGGAACTGGCTTTCGTCCCGTTCTTTGCCGTCCTCTTCATCGCGGTCAATGATCTCGAGCTTGCGCTTCTCGTTCACATCCAACTTGGCCATGTTGGCTTTTTCCTCTTGCCGCACGATCGCCAGCGTCGCGCGCGAAATGTCTTCAAACACGAGCACCGACCGGTTGAGATAAATAAGCGGCACGCCCGGCACAGCACGCAGCAGCTTGCGCAACTCCACCTCTTGCGTGGCGACCACGTACTTGCGCTCGTTGCGCTCGCCGATGATCGACTGGATCACGCTGGTCACGTCCAGCGGTGTGTCCTTCTGGGCCTGCTGCTGCGCGGCGGCGGCATCGCCATAGTCGCGCTCTTCGATCACACGGAACGACTTGGCCAGATCCACGGCCTCTTTCATCTCCTCGCCCAGCAGCTCCAGCTCCTTGACCGCTGCGCGTGGGATGTAGTACTCGCACAGTGGGTCTTTGACTTGAAGAAATTTCGGTAAACGCTCCCGCAAGTCGACTTTCATCTGCAGACACATGGCCAGAAAGTTGCCATCGATGAGCACGCGGTATGGCGGCTTGATGCCGCACAGGAAGTGGAACTGGCGCAGCGCCTTGCGGATGCCCTTGGCGCGGAGGTAGCGCATGGTGTCGGGTGGGATGTAGTCTTCCTTGTGCTTTGGCGGCTTTCTTTCCACTGGCGGAGCTCCTCGTTTCACAAGACGCGATTTGATTGGCTCTGGAAATCGTCGTGTGGTCCACACCATATATATTTGACCACGTCGCAGAGTTTTGTTATATTTAATTGGATAATATTCGACATCCACGTCTATGATTGGCTGAATTACCGAGTCAACTGGAAAGGACGACAGAACAACTTGATGATACGTTCACCGTGGGATGAAGAGAATCCTACGAGTGCTCATGGGCTTGAGCGCGATGCCTTCAGTAGTGCGGAGCTCCACACTGTCTCCATCCTTTCCGTCACTAGGAGGTTGTGCAGGTGTCAGTCCGAACGCGTGTTGGCTTGGGATTTCAGAAGCCGTCCGTTTGAACGCAGCGCGAAAAGATCCAATTGACCGCACTTGGCTTCCAGAAGCAGATCCACGCGCTGAGTTCTCTCGTCGAATACCCGCGATGCCAAACACTTGGTCACTTGGTCGCGGCTGCAGTGGCCGCAACGGGACAAACGGAGACGGTGCTTGGCTCACGTTGCTTCCATCATACCCAGCAGCTCCGTCCACTCCTCTCACTGCTGGTCCTGACCCTGCTCCATGACCTCCTCCAACTCCACCTCCAGCTCCCCCTCCTCCCCCGCCTCCAGAGACAAACGACGTTGGCGCTGGGCCACTTTGGTTATGTTCCGCCCACTGCCTGGCCATCTCCGTCACAATCTCACTGTCGGGCACACTGTCGTCACTGTCATATTGGTTATCGCCAGCGACGTAGTCTGCCGGATCGTCGCTGTCGCCGGCTGCTCCGTCGTCGAGCGCTGAGCTGGACATCCGCTTGGTAGGTGAAAACCCCGTCTTGTGACTTGTGTCTTTGGCCTGCCACTCGCGAAAGAGCTGCTCGACTTGCTGCATCGCGTCACTCTTGGCCGCGATCTTCTGCAATGCGTCAGCGGCCGCGATGGGATGGCACGTGATCACGCCATCCAGTCCGGAAAATGCCAGCAGCATAAACTCGACCACGCGCATGTCGTACTCGGCATCGCCACTGCCACTGCCACCGCCGCTCTGGTTGGTCTTGCTACTAATCTCCTTGGACAAGCCGCCCACGGAACGACGACCAGAGCCCGCCTTGGACACGCGGCGAAACGACGAGCGAGGCGACGACACTTTGTCCGGTGGCTGCTGCTTCTTCACGACTGCTGGCGATTCGTCTCGGGGCGCCACGTACACGTGGAGACCAAGCGCGTGGGCCTTCTTGAGCAGCGCATCGTTCTCGTTGGCCGAGTTGCTCAGCAGAAATTCCTGGTCCAGCAACAGTACGTCTGCTACACCGGCGTACTGGGCCACTTTTCTCAGTCGCTTGCGATGCGTCATCTGTGAGCGACGGCAGTCTTTGACAAATGTCCACGTGGGGCGCTTACGCTTGATGAAATCCAGCAGCAGCGAGTGGCGAGAGACGATCGCGATCTGGTCGTTGGGCAAATCCGCAATCCGGATCGCAGCGATCAACCGCAGCCACAGTGTGCGTAGATCGTTCTTGTTGAGCGCCACGAGGTCGTGGGTTTGCTTGCACTCTTCGTCGCTCCATCGGATGAACACGCGTGGCTTCGAGTCGCCTTTTGTGATGATGCTCAGCGCCTGCGACAGCGTGAGTACGCTCAGATTGTCGACCTCCCCAGTGGATACAAGTCGCTGAGACGCCAGCGTCGACGTCCGCCGAAATGGCCCGTGGGATCGGTACCCACTCTCACTGCCGCTTGGCACGATCTCAGATAGCGACTTGGTTGACGACGCATCCGGCCGAATCGACGGCAGTCGCGTTGACGATCGTTGTGAGCTTGGTTGTAGCCGGTCGTGGTCACGAAGCGTTTGCAGCGTCAGTCCTTGGGGTCGAGTGAGGCTGTTGCGCCGCGTGGTGGTTACCATCGATACTCCGATTGGTACCGCAGCTATACGCTGTTGTTGTTGTTGTTGCCTGGCTCCTTGGGTTTCTCGCTGGCGTCGATCGTGGTCTGTCAGAAGCGCAAACGCCTGCGGGTTTGTGACCACCAAGTGGCCGTCACTTGACGAAGTGATGTTGAGGAAGATGGCGGAAAGCGATTCGTCTTGACTCAGTTGGCGCATAGAGCGACTCACGTTCATCTCGTCTCTTGAGCAGACCACGCCAGTGATGCTCATACTCGCGTGTTGCTGGTTCAGATGTCTGGACACGTTGACGATCTGGCGATGGAAATGGTCGAAAAACAACCGCGCGACAGTGACCGACGCGTCCGTGATTCCGAGCCGCTTCCGTTTCTCTTCCAAACTGAGCGACGTATCCAGCACCAGCGGCCGGAAATCGTCTTCATCATCGTCGTCATCGTCCTCTGCATCTCGATCGTCTCTGGTTTCCATGCGGCGTGTGGACGACTTCGTCGCCATCCCGCTTTGCCGCAGCCGTACCATCTTGTCACGCTCGTAGAATTCGCCCAGCGTCTCAAACACAAACGTCCCGCACTCGGGCGAGCCGTCCATCGACAGTGTGAGCTTGTCCCGGAAGCACGATACAAAACTGTGGTCGCCAGGACTTCGCCATACTCTCAGACTCTGCTTCGCGGGCCCAACTCCCGTGATGGAGGCCACAAACTCGCCATGGAGAAAGCGCACGCCCTGCATGCTCTGCCCTAATCTCCGCTCGTGGCTTTGGCCCTGACCCACGCCGCTATTCAATCCCGTCTCCTCCGCGGTAAAGATCGTCGCGTCTAGCAGACTCCAGCCGTCCTCCCACTCCTTCATCCCGATCTTCCCGCCCAGCGCCTCAGCCAAGATCACGTGGCCCAGTCCAAGCCCACCGAGAATGGTCTGTTTACGACGATATAGATCCCGCAACAGCACGACCAAGCGCTGCCGCCAGCGTCCAAAGTGGCGGTTTTTCCGCATGCCATTGCTGCCAGCACCGCCGCTGCTTCGTCGTCTTCGTGCACGATCGGCTTGTTCTTCTTGCGGAGAACCACAACCGCCAGTCGCCACCGCTGATTCGTCGTTGACAATACCAATATTGGGTCCGCCGGTCACGAGAAAGCCATTCACCACGCGCTGGTGGGCCTTGGTCGGGAACTGGGACTTGAGACAGTTGAACACGTGCCACTCCACGCGCATGCCCCGTTCATTAGCGACGCGCTCGAAAAACCGCTGGTACAACCCCGTGTACTTGGCGCCAAAGTGGAGATCGCACAGAAGCAGCCCGAGCCGCAACACCTTGGCCGTGCTTGTCGCAGTCTCGGCATTTCCATCAGCCAACGCTGAAAGACTCGAAGCCGACGCATTGCCATCAACGTTGTCGCTTGTGCCCATGTTGTATGCACACAGCACGCGACTCACGCCACGCGCAATGGCCTTGGCGACAAAGCGACGAACGGCTTGGCGTTGTGCTGGGTTCTTCAGCACCTTGAGCATCGATTGTGTTCGGTCCACGCCTTTGGAAGGAGCTGCAGCCCCAGCAGCTACATGATTGTCTTCTTCAGCGACACCGCTGGTAGTTGCAGTCAGTAAATGCAGGCGACGTGCACTGTCTTCGCGTTCCTGCTGCTGGCGTGCATTCCGTAGTATCTTAGTGGCAAAATAGTGCCACGTACGGCATGCACGCTCGTACCGTTTCTTTTTCTGGACCAGGAGCCGCTTGCGTTTGTCGTCCTGCGCGCGTTGCTCTTTGACTTGCTGGCGCTGCTGCTCGTCGGCGTCGCGTTGGCGCGCGTCCACGCGGCGCTGTAGCTCTGCTGCATACTTGACGACTTGGTTGTGGAGCTCTTGTTCGTTGATCTCTACTGGTACACTGAGTAGATCCTTCAACGAGTCTTGTCTCTGGACGGTCTCGTTCTTGTTTTGGGTGACCTTGGTCTTTGTCTGGATCATTTCCTGGACGTCCTGTTGAAGATATTTACTGGTTTCCAGCGCGAGTTTCGGCAGTCGATTGGTATGGAAGCGTTGCGTGCGCCATGTCGCCTGGACGCGCTGCGCCTTGCATTTCCAGAGTGTTCTGTAGCTCTCCATTTGGTTTGTAAATGCCTGGATCCGCTCGAGACTGCGCTGCGATTCGTCGTCGTGGTCTTGCAGATACGATGCGCCGTACGTGAGTAGGATCACCGTGTCGTCAATGAGCTTCGCGCTCGCGTGGGGCGACTCAGTGAGCTGCACGGCTTGCCGCAAGAGCTCAATCGGTCCGTGGATCAGTGGGAAAGGCAATGGCGCCTGGCGCTCGATCCACGGCGCGAGTGTGGACTGCGCCTGCAGTAGCTGCAGCCCTGACATACGCGCGCCAGACGCAGCGGCGCTAGCAGCTGCAGCAGCCGCAACATGGTGGCGTGACGCTGCCTCCATGTTTTTGTTGTTGAAATTGATACTAATACGCACCCAAGTCGTCGGAAACAGTGAGTGAAACGGTGTGCCGTTTCAGGGGATCTCCACAGCCGCCTCAGTATGGATGAAGCCGCATTAGAGGAATGTATATGGATGATGCAGACCGCCGAGGTGTCATTGCGCTCGTCGTGGATCTCCATCATGGACGGAAGCGGCCACACGGTCGTCACATTCATCA
Source organism: Pythium pectinolyticum (assembly GCA_023336095.1). Classification (NCBI taxonomy): domain Eukaryota; phylum Oomycota; class Peronosporomycetes; order Pythiales; family Pythiaceae; genus Pythium; species Pythium pectinolyticum. The sequence continues at coordinate 626 of JAADWC010000234.1, read as the reverse complement.
CTACTGATCCAAAATGCCGTGAAAAATGGAACTTGGTTGTGGTTGATGTGGTCCACGTGTATTCGTTGCAGTGTTGGCACATGTCTATAAAATGACACACCCTCCATAAATCCAATTGCTTCCATCTAATTTCTAATTAAAGGATAGATGTCACACAAAAACCATAGGCGACAGCTCAACCTCGATTGCTCCGGTTCCACTTTCAACCAATGAGACTCCAGCATACATAAGTATCCTTATCGATTAAACCTCAAACCGAGCCACTGGTACGGGGCCATAGATCGCTATTCCTGCTATATTTTGAGCTATTCGGCTTCACGAGAGCCATCCTGGTTGTGGAGCAACTCAAATTCTCCCAAGCACCACTCGAGAACTTGAAAATTTGGTAACTTTTTTTTTTATTCCGCTTTGTGTAGAATTTTTTTCTGCATCCTGTGGATATAGTGCTGCAATGTGAATGTCATGAAAAAGGGATTGTTTGAATGATGTCATAACATTTTGAACTTAGGAACTGTATGGAAACTGATGTTTTTGGGTGTCGTTTCCCACAAATTGGTTTTTTCACAAACTATTGAGGCGTTTCTTTAGAGGTCATTTTCTCAAAACCTCAAAAACCCTGTAAAGAT
>JAADWC010000233.1:0-13390 GCA_023336095.1 Pythium pectinolyticum | reverse complement strand
GAAAATCACAACTTGTTTGACGTGCGGCCAGCGCTCGTTGGCGGACCTCTATTTCAGTACTCTCCACACTAAATCCGGTTTTATCCGAACTTAGTGTGGGTCACACCAAAAAGAGACCCGCCTCCTGGCTGGCCTTAAAAAACCTACCTAACCTAACTAATTAACCTAGACATGGGTACGGATCCTGATTCTACGCCTTGGTTTGGGGACAGATCCCCCACTGGACCTTGTCTGAGTCGTTTGCTTCTCCACACGTATGATCCCGCATCGCGTCGCAACTGGGCAACCGCGCATGCCCGCCAGTCACAGGGCACGCCAGTAGTCCCACCACAATCCGTCACGTTCGATCAGCTCCAGGCCATTGCCGTCCAGCACAGAACGATCGACGCAGCAGTCGATGCGGGCCTGCAGGATCCCACGTTTATTCAAGTTCATTGCTGTGTCAATGGCGGTGTAGTGATGCTCGGATCTAATTTAGAGGACATTCGTAGTGATCTGGGACTCCCCGCATACCGCTTGCGACCACCGTATCGCCCCCCCCTGATCCAGTTGTGAACATAAATGACGATGATCATGCCAGCAGCGATGGCGACAATGGAACACCGAGATGGGCGACCATTCCCAATATAAATGACTCTGGTTTCTACTCAATAAAACGGTTTTTATTCAACTGCCAATCGTCATTATCTTACAGGGAGGGATGACACATAAAACGAAGTTGGGTTGTGGACAACTCAACGAACATGAGATTTCATTTGTTCTCTTAATTGGCCCAATCCGATAATGTCCTTGAAATCCACAATACTACCACTACTAGAACATTTGTTCGGCGGCAATTTGTGCAAGTGAGGGAATGGTTACTGTTTAACAACCGCTTCGCCAATTTGGATGGGAATTGAACACGTGAATTTGTGTTCTTCTTCTCTAAAGCCACGTATTTCCTTTGCGGCTATTCTTAGTGTTTTCAAGGCAAAATCACCTCACGAGTTAGCTTTCCTTTTCGACCATCACTAAATCCCTCCTCATTTATGTTTTTTGGCGATACTAGACAGCAAATGATTCTGGTTATCCAACCGACTGATCCAGTGTCGATCTTTCCATCGAAGCCGCAGTTGCGAGTGTAGTCGCTGTGGGGCTTCGCTACTGCGGCGAGAAACATCACGTCTGCGATGTACCGCTTGTTGGCGCACGCTCGGTAAGCCTGCTCGCACTGTGAGAGTGTGTAGATGAACACGACGTTGGCGCACGCTCGGTAAGCCTGCTCGCACTGTGAGAGGATGTAGATGAACACGACGCAAGATGAACCATTTCTCGTCGATGGGTAATATTGTGCATTGAATTGAATCTGTACGATCGCAAAAACCTGTTCACGATAGAAGGCAATGGGAGTTCTGTAGTGTGATGTACGCAGAGGTGACTTCTCATTTGGATCGAAACAACGCCCATTGTAGTCGAAGCTCACGATTGTGCTCCCTTTTTTCTCCTTTGCAGTGGGTCGGGTACTTGCTAGTGCGGGGAGCCATTCACACTCTCGTAGAAAACAACTCTTGCAGGCTGAGAAGACTTGAGACCTATTTCTTGTTCAGAAGCACGCTCGAGATGGCAATGGTTGCGTAGGGCAAGAGAGAGGCCCAGATGAAATAATATCAGACACTTTCGGTCACATAGTCTCTGACCTCAGGGAAATGATGATGTTGTCACTGTCACTCGAGCAAACGACGACAAGAATAAGCCGTCGGTGAGGTCATGTGCACTTCTCAGTAGTTTAGCTCCCTCCCCAATCATTTTGTTCACTGACGTCGCATCTCCGATGATCAGGCATCTCTCTGTCTCGTAGGTGATCCATTGCCCTGTCAGCTCCAGTTCGCGTCTGCAACGTGCTCTTGCTCGCGCAGGCGCGTCTCCATGGATGCGTAGTCTAGACCTCGTGGTGGAGTGCCGTGCGCGTCCGCTTGTTCGCATGTTTTTGTTGCGCTTTATGACTCTGCTTGTAGTGAGCAATATCCAGTCGCTGTTCACCCTCATATAATCGTGGTATTCAAGGTCGCGTTCTCTTACGTGGCGTTTCACTGTTACCATCACGCGGGGATGGGGGGGGTGTTGATACTCGAACGCTCTATTTAGGTGCGAGATGCCAACCCCGTGATCTCAACCCACTGCAGGCTTAGTTGGGCATCGCCGTTTGCGACCCGTGCGTCACCTTCACAGAAGGAATGGGAGGAGCGCATCTCGGTCATGAACTCCCAGACGACGAACGGCGCCGACACTAGGTTATAAATGTCTGGTGCATCTTGTGCCCCCCGGTGTCAACTGACTCGTCAGCGCAGTATGTTTCCCGTCGGTCCAACAGATAGATTTTGACGACCACTATACTTGTCTAGTCTGTCAACCCTGGATTTCATCTGCAAAAAAACAGCGTGAGAAACAGCGTCGATGTCGTGAGATTCCTGACTGGCATTATGCTTCAGTCGTGAAGCCTATGTGGTGAGCGGAATCTTTCCCCCGATGAGCGTCTATCTGGCACGCCTTGGGAAGCCGGGACCGGGCACTGTTGTCTTCGCCAAGATTGCTTCTGTGATGTGTAGGCTTTCCCCACCTGGTTTCGTCGTTCAGGGTGGACAAGCGCGTTCACGACTCACTACGGTGAAAACATCATCTCATATGGCACAAAATTGACAGCAATGCCACGAGTACACTCTACTTTACTGAGCTGAAAGCTGGGGAGATCGCTCATGACGGGTGTTGGAACACGGAGTTCCAGAGGATATAGGGTAGAAAAGACTTGTGGAATAGAATGCAAATTCTGGACTGAGAGTCCTCTGTTCATTTAGACTACAGGGACTAAAACCACTTAGCCTGTGCCCGCGCGCCTTTGTCTCCGAGATCCCGTTTGGACCTCTCGCGAGACCAAAGTGCCACCCACGCCTCGTCACCGGCTCGAGTGATGCTTGTACCCGGCAGAAGCGTCACCGCACCCACACCTCCCCCACAAGCAGCGCACGAGCTCAATGCTCGACGCTCGAAAGGCCACACAGGCCACACTTGCGTTGGTGCTGGACACGGGCGAGGGCCTTCGTGAGGAGGTCTGCTGGCATCACGCCCGTCCGCATGTACTGCACAGCCAGCTCCCCACCATGAAGAAGGCCCTTGGCGTTCTTGTACTTGACATCGACCGTCTTCTGGGTTTCGCTCAACCCATGACGCTTGAGCCGCGAGATGGCTGGCTGGCTGTCCATGGCCAAGACCAGCGGCACGTCCTTCTTGAGCAGCTCGCTCACCACCAACTGCACTAGCTGGCCGTCTTCCACGGCGCCGTCCGCGGCGATGTACTCTGCCGCCGTACTGGACTTGGCGACGATGGTCTGCTTGCGACGTCCCCACGCCACCGGGCAGCCGAAAAGGTACACGACGTGTCCTGACACCGAATTCCGGTCCTCTTGGTCATTGGCCCAGTCGGCGTCGGATGCCACCTGGATGATGTCGTTGCTGGGCTGGAGTCGCAGACGCAGGTCCTTGGAGCCCACGCTACCTTGCGCGGCTTCGCGCAGTGTCGTGCGAGCTGGCCCACCGCGAATGCGATGTCGGACCGGGTGACTCGCACCAGGTACAGGAGCCCGCCGACTGCTTGGCGATACGGCATGCGCACCATCATGCTGGATTCTTCCGCTGTCGGTCCGTCGTCCACGATATCGAGCCTCGTGCCTTTGGGACCATCGGCGTTGTTACTGGGCGCGCCGTCTCCATCGCGAAGCGGTGCAGCAGTTCGTCCGCGTACACGGACTGTCCGAGCAGCACGATCGATGGGTCTGACCGCTCCACGCGAATGCCCAGGAACTGGTCTGGCGTGCCCGAGTCCTTGATGTTGTACTTGAGGCTCAGTGCCGTCATCACGCGCAGCACTTGTTCCTCGTCCTCTTGGGCCACGAGCAGGTCGTCTACATACAAGCACGCCATCAGTAACTTACCGTCACGGTACTCGTAGTACAGGCACGGGTCTGCGTCAGTCGGCTTGAGCCCGAGGCTGCGCAAAAAGTCGTCTATCTCGATGTTCCACTCTCTGCCGGCCTGGCGCAGACCGTACAGCGCCTTGCGCAGGCGCCAGACCATGCCCTTGTGCTCTGGCTTGGCGAAGCCGGGCACCGGCTTCATGTAGATCTCGTCGGGCAAGTCCGCCTTGACGTACGCAACCGGCACGTCTCCCTGGCGGACCACCATCTTGAACTTGGCCACCAGCACGAAGAACACACGCACAGTCATGAGCGCGGCGACTGGAGCGTACGCCTCCATAAACTGTAGGATCCACTGTTGTCTGTCGCCACGAGCGCATAGCCGCGCCTTGAACTTGACCACGGCGCCGTCTGCACCGAGCTTGATCCTGAACTGGAGCGTGTGGTCGAGCACGTTGGCGCCGTCAGGTGCGATCGCCCATTCAAACGTGCCGTTAGCGAACAGCGTCTCGACCTCCTCTGTCACGGCCTTCCTCCATTCGTCCCACTGTGGCGATCGCTTGGCCTCAGCCAGGTTCAGTGGCTCCTGCAGAATCTCACTGAGCACCGCGAAGGCAAGTGCCTGTGCGACCGTGTGTTGAGCGATGCGTTTCGACCGCCTGCGTTTCGTAGACTCGGAGTTGTGGTCGTCTTGCTCAGCGTCAGCACCGTGTGTCCGTCGCTCCGACTCGTCTTCACTGTCTGGTTCGGCAAAGTTGGAGCCGTCGTCCACGTTCTCGATCTCGTGCAGCATGCGGTCGGCGACGTCCGCGGCTGCTGCTTCGAACACCGGTTGGCCAGGCACTGGCAAGAACACCTTGAATCCCTTCACGTCGTCGGAGCAACCAGCGAACGCGCCGAGTTCGCCGCGGGTGTTCACAAAGCGATGGTGCTTGGCTCGAATCTCCTCGGGAACGCGTGAGATGACTGCTTGACCGAAGATGGGCAGTTGGCTCACGTCTGGGCGCCGTCCGATGAACTTCTCGTATGGCGTTTTGTCTTCCCCTTTCCTTGGAATCCGGTTACGAATGAAAGCGGCGTGCTTGAGTGCGTCTGCCCACAGACTGTGCGGCAGGCCAGAGTCAGTGAGCATCGCAGAAGCCATCTCGGTCACTGTGCGCACTGCACGCTCTGCCACGCCGTTCTGGAACGACGAGTAGCGGGCGGTGTGCTCTTGCCAGATTCCTTCGTGCTGCACGAGGCGACGGAAGTCCTTGTTAAGGAACTCCGTACCGCCGTCCGTGCGGATGACCTTGATCTCGGACACTGGTACTGCTGCTTGCCGCTCGATGAGCTTGAGAAAAGCTTTCACCTTGTGTGTTGCTTCTGGCTTTCGTTTCAATGCGTAGGTCTGGATGAAGCCGCGCCACACGACTACCATGATGTACTTGTTGCCCTTCCTGGACTTGGCCACGGGACCACTGAGATCCGCGTGCACGACGCCGTCTGCAAACGCTCGCGACGTCTCGCTTTTCTTGGGCTTGGTGCCAGCAGTGGCTTTGCTTAGTGAGCACACAATGCACTTGGGTGGCTTCGCGCCTGGAGCGATGCGCAGACCTCGCACCGCTTTGGTGGCAGCTAGACGCTGCAGCGTGCGGTAGTTGACGTGGCCGAGTCGACGATGCCATGTCTCGAGGTCTCGACCGAGTACCTGTGCGGAGTGGGCCTCCCCCACGCGACGCCTGTTGCCGCTGTACACCACGCAGTTGCTGGCCGTGAAGTTGACCTCGTGCCCGGCATCGATCAGTTTAGAGACCGAGAGCAGCGTGTTGCACATCTCGGGGACGTAGTAAACGTTGTCGACCACAAAGTCTCTGGCAGTGGCGTTGCCCTTGCCGTCATCCACGAGCGCTCGTACCCGGATGCGGCCCTTCGCTCGTGCTACGACGGTGCGTCCATCGGCGACTTGCACGGTCAGCAGATCGCGGCTGCTGGTTATCGTGAAGTCGTCAGTGTGGCCCGTCAGGTGGTGGGACGCTCCCGAATCCAAGAGGATCGGGCCCCACCTGACGCCGGCGCCTCACTCGTCGTCGCTGTCGGAGCTGCGATCGTCCGCCTCGGCGTGGTTGGCGGTCGCGCTGGCGTCCTTGAGTCCCTGCCCCTGGAGGAACTTGCGACAATAGGCGGCGGTGTGGCCATTCTGGCCGCATTCATAATACACGATGGACTTCTTGGTTGCGTTGGTCTGCGACGTCTTGGTTCTCTTGCGTTCAACGACTGCGGCGTTGGCTTCTGCTGGCCGCTTCTTGTTGTTCTTCTTGTCATTTCTCTTGTCGTTCTTCTTGTCGTTCTTGTTCTTCTGGAATTTCCCGTGTGCTGGCTTTTTACTTCCCGCCGCGTGCGACACTGGCGTGGCTGCTTTGCGTTTCTGGACCGCAACAGCTGTTGCCAGTTGGCCCGCTGGATCTGGGCTGCGGAGGTCGACCTTGGACTCGACGAAGTCAGTGAAGCGTGGGAACGCGTTCCTGGTGAAAGCCACTAGGGCCTTGCGCGCGTTGCTCGCGACTCTGACTCCGCCTTCAAGAGCATCAGCCATCGGCATGAGTCGGTCGGCGTACTCACGGTAGGTCTCGTCCCAGCGCTTGCGCTCCGTGTGCAGCTTTTCCGCGATGTCGGCGTGAAGCAAGTTCGGTCTGAACTCACGCACGTGCGCCTCTCCGCAGCGGTGGAACGACTCGTTCGTCGAGTTGCGGCGCCACTTGCGGTACCAGCGCCTCGCCATCCCCGTGAGGAACTGCATGAGCACGGCCTTCTTCACTGGTTCTGGCCAGACCTGGCCGGCGAGCAACTGGGCATCCTCCACTTGCTCAGCGAACTCTTCCCACCAGTCGCTCGCCTTGGCGTCGAACTGCCCTGGCGCCACGGCGCCGTTTCGACTTGATGTTGCGCAAGTCGACTCTCGCACTCTTCTCTCCTCTCTCCGCGCCGTCTTGCGCGTCCACTGCGTTGCCTGGTTCTTCTTCTGGCTCGCCGTCGCCTTCTTCATCGTCGTCTCCGCCGGCGTGTGCTGGCGGAGGGGCTGGGCCCTGAACGACGTTGCCGTCTTGGTCAGGTTCACCGACCTGGAGGTTCACATGGGCGACGCGACGCAGTGCCATCGTACTTGAGCGGAAATGTGGCTAGTTAACCTGTTGGAACACGGAGTTCCAGAGGATATAGGGTAGAAAAGACTTGTGGAATAGAATGCAAATTCTGGACTGAGAGTCCTCTGTTCTTTTAGACTACAGGGACTAAAACCACTTAGCCTGTGCCCGCGCGCCTTTGTCTCCGAGGTCCCGTTTGGACCTCTCGCGAGACCAAAGTGCCACGCACGCCTCGTCACCGGCTCGAGTGATGCTTGTACCCGGCAGAAGCGCCACCGCACCCACAACGGGTTTCGCGAGTTTCACTACACCTTTCCAGGTCGTTACCTCAAGGCACTGGCCGGCACAGTTGGGGCACGGTATATCGCATGACGATTGCGGCCACGTTCTCGCTCCGGTCTTGATATCGTCAAACTCCGCGAGTCAGACAAGCGACAAGCTGGCACAGCTCAGAAGACGCATCGGACCGATGGAACACAACACCGTGGCGCTGCAGCGTATCCGCCGGGTCAATGGCGATCATGGGAAGTAGTGCATGAACGTAAGAGCAGTGCAGCTTGGCGGTCTGCGTTGTGCAGAGCGACAAACGCGAGCGTTTCGGAGCCGGCACAGTAGAGATGTGAAGTGGGATCTCTGGCACGGAATCGATTTTATCATCAAGGACGATGGGGACTTGATGCTGCGGTCGCTGTCGCTACTGTAAGCAACAAGTGAAAAATGGTAAACCCAGGCAGAATCTGCTCAAGCATCTACAAGAAAAGTGCCTAAGTGTTCCTCAAAGTGTGAAGGACGAGCTAAAGAAAGGTGCATCACCTACTGATGCTGTCGCAGGTGTCACCCAGTCCAAACAGCCCAGCGAACAACATGGAACGACGCAAGATGAGTTTGATCTTGCCCTCGCCCGCGTCTATTTTCCGTGCTACCCGTGTTCCGCGATTTCTATCACGTCTTGCTCCGCACGTAAAGCTTCCAAGTCACAAGCGACGAGCAGTACGCTGCTCAGGTTTGCAACACGGAATTTTCGTGAAGAAGTCGTCCAGCTAATTAGAAATCAAAGCCACGTATCGGTAGTCACAGATGAATGGAGCGATCCGAATCGATCAAGTATTATAAACCTAGTGGTGGTGGCTCCTGGTATGCCGTCTCTCTCAACCCATTCCGAGCGACAAGCAAAGTACATGGTGGGCAAAATGGAGCGCGGGATTGACGAGATTCAAACGCAAACCACAGCACAGCGACTATACTGGAATCGTGACGGACAACGCCAAGAATATGACCAGTGCCTGACGACCGCTCATGAAGAAGCTTTCCAAATATGATTGGCGGTGGCTGCGCTGCTTACGTTCTCAATCTACTAGTGCGTGATATGTGCCTCCAACGATCTATCAAGTCTGTGCAACCACGAGTACTCGCGATCGCACGCTTTGTCAAAGATCATTTGGCTCTGCTGGATGAGTTCAAGAGCGCTGTCAAAGCACCGCAGCCAACAGAAATAAGTTGAGCTACATTATTGCTGTGTTGTGCGCCGAGAATTTATGGGCACCTCCGTGCGATTGTACGCCTGACATAGCCGATCATTGAAGCTCGTTGTGAGTTGGAGTCCGACAAATCGTACACATCGTCTGTTGACAAGTGGTTCCGGAACCTAAAGATTTATGGAATCTATGGTGTTTGCTTCTCGCGAGGAAGAAGCTAAAGGTGAGCGGCAGCTGCAAGAAGAACTTGAGCGACAGCAATGAACAAGCGCATCGTGAGATTGATGGTGATGATGGTGAAGCAGATACCAAAACCGTGAAGCGGAGCTTTTGGCGGATCTCTATGACAGCCAGAACCGTGAAGCGAAGCTTTTGGAGGATCTCAATGACTCAGAAGTGTCGGCGACCTCGCTTGAATCCACGTACGCGCGTCTCGATCCCATTCCATTCGTGAAGCTCTAGCCGTATTTTCGCAATCGAATCCAGGCACGATGGGAATATGTCTACATCAAATGCAATGGGGATTGCCTTCTTTTTATACCCAAGATCAGACATGGACAGCTTTGTTGGAAAAGACGAAGAGCGGGCCCTGAATCAAGCATGTGCGCTGGCTCATCGATCTCACCTCTTCCCGAAGAACACCACTACACCGGAGTTGATGCGGAGCTGCTGAAATTCGCGAGAGTGAAGCGACGTGGTGGAAGATCGATAGGTGAGTACTGGGACTCGGAAAAGACCTATCCAGCCTTGGCTCGAATCGCTGAATTCGTGTTCTCCATTCTAAGTGTATTGTGTACCACGGCGCATTATATACTTCAGATATCAGAGAAAGAAGACAGTTCCGCCCAAGTACAGAGATATGGAGGGCATCTAGAGCAGTTATTGGCGTACCAACGATCCATTCGAATGATTCTACTGTGAGTTCAAAGCAGCGCTCCGTACACTAGTCCAACGACAGATTGCAGAAGAGCGTAAAGAGCTCATCTGGCAAAGACCATGGCGCTGGAATGCTCAAAAATCGCCGATCCGTCAGGCTGGTGCAGCCGCTCTTACTCGCCATATCCGAGGCCCACATAGTCCCGCCCACGCCCATCCTCAGCTCATGATCCCGGCTATGCTAATGGATGAGTTCTCGTATGCGACCACAAAGCATGGACATATTACGCCCACGGGTGGCACGGAGTGGTGGGCATGTATGTAAAGGTGTGATGTAAGTGCGCGCAACTCAACATGCCACAGTGACGAAGAACCTCACCAACATATCTGTTCATCAGTGTGTTACTGCGCATATCCCACGCTTGACGCAGTCAGATGACGGCGAGTAGCTGATGCTCATTCTCAAACCCCACCCACCAACTTCTCTCTCTCATTGTCAGATAACAACCAAAGTGCCACACCGCGAGATGAATTAAGTATAGCTTGCCCGCCTTCGACACTCCTCTTTGCTAGTGCTGCTCCCATGATCCACGCCTCAAAGTCTCTCGTCCGTAATCATGTGAGGTCTAGATGTGATACAGTAGGCAACATTTCGAATATGGCGCCTACATAGACGTGATTTTGATCATCTTTTTGTCCTGTTCAGGCTGGTGTTGTCCCTTCCAATTCTGCAGTTGCGACAACCCACGTCGTCGGCCACGAAATGCACAGTTCACTCGCCATGCCTACAATGAACGATAGCCAAGACAGCAAGCCTGACTTGTTATTTCGTTGACGAAATGGACAGCCTCAAATTAGCCTGAGTTAGCTACTAAAACCGAAAATACAAATATAGACAGCTCTATTCCCACAAATACCGATAATAACGTGAGAAGTAGAAGTACAAACCGCATTCAAGTGAGAGGAGATGGAAGCTCAGTGCAAACGCAAATGCCGACAGACTCCAATCAGAAACGTTACTGCTACCGTGTTGGTATTACGTACGGCCTATAATAGCCACTCTCATTGATCTGACGAAACACCAATGGGGTACCCTGTCCTATGCGTCCGTCGAGCTGGCGGCGTCGACAGCCACCTCTGAGAGTGTCAGCGTCTCCAACGTGCGCACCAGCAGCGCCTTTTCTTCGATGAACTGCGGATCCTCTATAGTGCAATCACTGTTAGTTTCGTCGTCACTTCTCATGCCGGCAATCAACGGGCTAACGTACCTTTCGAGTTCTGGAAATTCTTCAAGTACGCAATCAGCTTCTCACGGTTGTTGAGCAGAATCTGCGAGATCGCGTCCGGTTTCCGTGGGTTTGCGACAAACACTTTGAACACGTGGAACGCCTCAAACTGGATATTGGCGCTCGTATCGCGCAGCAGGTTCATCATCATCTTGAGGTTTTCCTTCTCACTGTAGCACAGTAGAGACATTAAGAATTGGAAACCCACAAAAACCTAACAAGCAGAGTTTGGCTCGACCCCCACGTACCCAATGTACTTCATCATGACGTCGAAGTTGGACCGGTCGAGCAGAATCTCACCGAGCAGCTTGAGGGATTGTCTTCGCGTCACATAGTTCTCCGACACTAGCAGCTTGTTGTAGCGCGTGAACACCTACGATAACCATTCAGGTGTGTTAGTGGAAGACGATTCTCATCCAGGCAGCTAAAAACTACGTAGTCTTACCTTGTCGAAATGGCTCGTAAAGAACTGCGAGTTGAGCTCCTTGTGGCGCGTGAGCAAGTCCTTAAAAGTCGCGAACGCGTCCGATCCGACTTCAAAGTTGGGAAAGTGCACGTACACATCAAAGAACTACAGTCGGGTATACCATAGCCACGAGATTAGACCAATCCCTCCGACTCAGCAGCTCCACTGATCGCACCTTCCACAGATCTTCCGAGTACAGCACACGTCGCGCCAGAGCCTCGTGGCGGATCGACTCGCGTAGCATCGTGCCACAGTTGAGTGCAATGTCGGCATTCTCGTATCCACACACGAGCGCCGACAGAATCGCTGGCTGGTTCCCCACGTAGCCCACAAAGCCACCCAAGTCGCGGCGCATGAGGTTACAAAACACTTGCGCAAACTGCTTACGCGCCTCAAATGGAAGCTTCTGGAGATCGCGGACCAGCACGGGCAGCAGCTGCGAGGTCATGAGAAGCTGCGCGAGCTGTGCGCATTTCTCGGGCTTGGCGTCCTGGTCTCCTTCGCCGTACAGCAGCAATTTCATTTGGTGGAGCCGCTTGGTGACTTCGTCCACTGTGTTGCCGTCCTTGTCGACTTTCTTCGCGACGCCTGGGGTCGTGAGCGCCTCTTTGAGCAGCTTGACGAGCTGCTCCGGGTTCTTGCGGCGGCTAAAGATCGACATGACGAGATGGGATGCTAATAGAGAGAGAGAGAGAGAGAAAGAGAGAGTGATATGAGCCGTGAGGGGACAATGGGGTATGGAAAAAGAGGGAATAAGCAGCACTTCTATACCAGCTAGACTACCGTCGCGGAGATTGCGCGTGGAAATGGATAGTTCGCGCTGCAGCAGTGCGGTGCGGAGGTCAATGAGGTTGATTCACTCCACACTCGTTTCCCAGTCCTGCGTTTTCAAACCCAAACACCTCAGCAAAGGAGGACGGAATGAGGCAATTTATCAAATCACGGTTGGTTGGTCCTTGACACAAGGTATTCTTTGGTGGTGATTGTCCCCTGTACTGATGTAAATCTGTCGTATACACCCTAGTTTGGCACTGGTGCGACATACTACCACACTAATTCGACACCGTGGGATCAGACTCAGGTCCGCAAGAAAAATGCACTTTGATGGAATCTGAGCAGCGCAAGGCCACTGCGGCCACGACGGGACTACCGTACTACAGTATCCTTACGAGAGCAATGGGTAGATGTGTTGGTCGTAAGTCGGCTGGAAGTAGCACGGCTTCATGGTCACGAACGAGGCCGAGTCCGTGACCCAGCACGTGTGGGTCATATCCGGCAGCACGTGGCGGAAGAGCCCACCGCGTTCGTTGAGCGAGCGCAGACCGTACGTGTCGTCCTTGTACTCGCGGGTCTCGGTCATATCCTGGATCTTCATGTCGTCAAACTTGTTGAGGATATCAATCTCCGTCTCCAAGTCGTTGTACTGGCCAAAGATCGACGTCTGCCACGGCGAGATCACGCCATCTTGAGGGGAGATGAAAAAGTGGGCGGCCTGGAGCTTGAGAAAGTTGGCCTTGCGGCGCGCCTGGGCATCCGTACACTGCGTATCCTGGGGCGCACACGGGTTGATGTTGTTAATCACCGGCAAGAACGGGTTGCTCTTGACCCAGCGCGCGTTCACGGGCGAGCGCGCCAAGTTGAAACCCGAGAGCGACTTCTGGCCCTCGGGGTGCTTGAACATGGCCACAGTCATATCGTACTGGAGCTTGCCCGAGTAGTCGTCCTGCGTGTAGTTGGAAAAGTCGAACAGATCCGCGGGAATAAGCTCGGCGCCAAAGCCGTTAGCGTACACGACCAGCGGCAAGCGATCCTCTGGCTGCGGGCCGTAGAAGATGCCGTTCTGCGCACCAGCGAGACTGATGTACAGCTTGACGTTGTGGCCGTCCATCTCTTCAATCACGGCACGCGACAGCGCACCGCCCTGCGAGTGGCCAATGAAGATGTAGCCATCCTTGTACGCCGCTGGGTTCTTGGCGATCACAGCGTGGATCTGGCCGATGGCCAGCGGGATCTGGTCGTCCAACGCCTCGGTAGAGCACAAGTTCTCGCAAAAGTTGAGCGCCGTGACGATGCGGCCCTCGGCGGTGAGGTTCTGGACGAAATGGTATCCCGACATCGCATTCGCCGTCACGCCGTGGAAGAAAAACACTGGGAGATGGCCAAAACCCGACGATTTCGCCGTGGACGAACTGGTGGCGGCCGCATGTTGCGCCGCACG
>JAADWC010000232.1:0-13416 GCA_023336095.1 Pythium pectinolyticum | reverse complement strand
TTGTAAATCGGCCGAGAACAGATATGAGGAGAATGCCTGTGTTCAAAGCAGGCAAGGCGCTGGTATTCGTCCTCCAACCGATTTGGACAGCGCAAATCTGTCCAGGGTTACATCATTCGTAACCGTTGGGTTATGCTATTGTTCTGGGTTAGCCCCAGTATTTATTTAGCAAATCAGGGCTATATCTGTCGGAATAGGCCTTAATCTGCCGGATTTGCAAATCATTTGGTCAAAAATGATGGTTCTCACAATAACAACAAGTCAAGATCGTACTTGACCACTATTGTGGCCAGCACAGTGGCTAGAACACAAGAGCTCAGTGGTCATATCTCTTCGACGACTCGTTCATTCATAGTGACGCCAATCTGAGCACAGACTACTTTACGACTCGCCAAGCCCGCCACGTCCAGATGGCACAGTGCAACGAACTTGTGACGACCATCACTTCGTGGCTATCGTACCATAGACTCGAGAACGATTCCACCTGCATCTATGTATGGGAACCACCTGCTCCACGCAAAAAATCGAAGAACATGGTCGTGAACGTAGTGTTTGAAGAGCTTGTGTTCAGGGCACGCAGGAAGAAACGGCGAGTCGACCGCATTCACCCCCTTCGAAGCGATTGGTATTTTTCATCTGACACGCTGGAACCTGTGGGACACTGCACATCCACAACTGATTGAAACAAGACAGTATCCACAGGCCTCATTCGTGTCGCGAACAAGATCAGCCCAGCGTTCAAGCCGCTTGTGGACGCGATTCTACACACGTTTGGAGATTCAGGGATCACGCCAGCGTGTGATCTCTCACAGTTTCGCCGTCTGCTTAACGTCGCCGATATGCGCTCTGGCTTCAGCCTAAACAGTGTTTGCAGCGTCTACGAGGTCTCTACACAAGGTAAAGTGGTGGGACATCTACAAATATGGACACCTTTCATCGACAGTATGTGTATTTATAGCGTCCTACACAAGATCCTACTCAAGCAACTACAAATCGGGCGGACACATTGGCCAAAGAAAGATATTGGCTCGTGCACGGACGTGCTTGCGGCCATGCGTCAAGGACTTTGCGATCCGAATGTCGAAGGCCATGCGTCAAGGACTTTGCGATCCGAATGTCGAAAAAACCTCCTGTCACAAGACATTTCGCGAGTTTTTGAAGTACTGGCATTGTTTCGACAGTACTGATATTATGCTCTACTACTAGGATGACTAAAGTGGACTCGGTCGTTGAGATTTGCCTTCCCATGGGAAAGGAGGCTGTCGCGACAGCACTCCACAAGGCAATTCTCTGTGTTTCTATCCCAAAGGCGACAGCACACGAAGCCAGCGCGACAACAGTTCGTGATTCAACCGCGTGTGCTTCTGTTAAGGAGAAAGACGAGTTGAGCTGTAGTGGGTTTCGAATGGTACACGAACGTGATAGCGATCGTGCGTGTTCTCTTCCATAAGCTCTGGTAGTCAAGTGATGATATGAACTCTCATTCAATTTAGTCAGCCAGTGACGATACTACAAACGGCACTTGATTCAAATAAGATGAATGCAGGTTTCGGATCGTTTAAATTCTGGAAAGTGTTAACACCATCACGAGGCCACCCTCGCCATCGTAGCAGTATCCGTGATTGCAAGTCACAATTGAGAACACATGCGTCTGGGCAATGAGCAGGGCGACCGTGATGCAGCAGGAGCTTGTGGGTCGCGTGAAACAGTCCTGCGGCTCGTGTGTTGACACAGGTCCTGCAGCAATATCTTCTCGTGGGGTTTCTGGGATACCCGAGCTCAAGGTGTGGGATCTCTGCCTAATGGACGCGTACCCAGACTGTAAAGTGCCGCACGGACTCGCAAATCACGTCGCGCCGACGCTAAAGGATAGCGTCACTGCCTCCACTGGCTGCGTGTGCCAGCAATTGCATCAACCGGGAGTTGTTGCCACCGTGGACGCGAGGATACGACAGCGGAAGCGGAGGTTCTTGACTCCACGAGCGTGAGAAGATAGTTCAGCGCTTGAAGTGGCCAAGACGCTGGACAAGTCGCTCGCGAGATGCTGAGAAAATCGCCACGTGCTGATACAGGTGACCAAGCCTCCCCCCTCCAAGGCGCGAACTGTGACGAGGATGTGCTATCGCCATATTCGTCATGTGCTGTTTCGAGTCGTGTCATAAGCGATCGAGGCCGCGCAAGTCGTGCGAGATCCTGCTGCGGCCGCTCATGATGTCGTCAATTGTGATTTACGAGATCGACGTTGAGCTTTAGGTGCCAGGGCGGTGAGGTCGTGGTGTTCAGCATCATGATCGTGATCGTCCACTTCGCAATTGGCTGACTTCGCGCGATGTGTCTCTTCAACGAACCTGGTGTGACTTGCGACGACTTGGTCCCTTTGTTTAGAATCTGCTTAATGAAAATGAAAATAGAGTGACGCCCAAATGAACTGGCTCCGCGATATTTCGACAGTTCGTACTTGATGTGCTTCTTTCACGTGCTAAGCGCATCCGTCACCTCCCACAACATATCCAAGGCAGCGCGCTGCGCGGCATTCTAGATATGCACTGCGCTCCAAGTCGTGATCAGTAAGTTCACCTGTCCGAGCGAGTCATCAAGGGGAGGCGAAAAGAAGACCGGCCCAAGAACTTAGCGGACTACCTCTACCAACAGTAGATGGGAGGTCGCTTCTGGCGGTGGCAAATCTTCCATTCGCCAACCCGATACGCCACCACAAACAATCCGTGTGAGACATTCAACGCGACCATCGAGCGGTACGCACATCGCAAGGTGTTAGATGTCTGCTGTCTTCTGAAGACGTTGATGGTGATTACGGAAGACACTTCGATGTACGTGTTGACCATCGGCTTGCGAAATGACGTGGCGCCTCCTTAAGAAGCTAAGCAACTTGCCCGCGCGCTCGTGAACACGGATCGAGTGTTTAGAACCGATGACAAGTCTGTGTATTTTGTTCTCTACATGGGCGACAATGACCACGATAACTGCGATGCGGTTCCTAGCACCATTATAAGACCCCACGGCACGATGACCAAAACAACAGCAAGTCGCTTTCAGACGCAGCGTACTACCGCAGTGCCGTCAAGTGGTCCATTCGCTGCGTTCACAATGCTGCAATGCCGTGTGAGTGGTTGAAAAGTTTGAAGCTGGAGAGTACTATTGCAGCTACTACTTGTGTGGGTCGTGGGCACATGTGAGTTGTGCCCGGGTCATCCAAGGGCTTAGTGTATCTGGCGTTAAAGCGAAGACGGTGAAGTTCAAAAACCGACGCATCCGCCCAGCTCGCGCGAGCCAATGAAAGAGCAAACCCAGCGTCAACCCCAGCAAACCCTTCCTAGCGTTCAGCAGCATCCACAGCAACTCCAGTTTGGTAGCAGCCAGTACCACCAGTTGAAACATCAGCAACATCACCTCCCGTTCCAGCAGCACAAGCTTGCCATATTCCAAAACGACTCTTCTTTTCGGATCATTCGCTACAGCACTGGCCCCAGAATCAGACACCATAGCTCAATCGCCCCAGGACCCGCTTTCGACCAACGAGTACCAGCGCTTTGTAGAATAGTCAAACTACCAGGCCCTGGATTGCTTTGATGAGCGGCTGCACATTCATCCACTAGGTCCGTTTCACCAACATTCTTGACGTGTACGACAAAAACTCCAGCCAGGTCCTCTTTCTCGTTGGAGACAACTGTGCGACAAACCAGTGTCTTTCAACGAAGCTGGGCGTGCCGCTGATCGGGTGTGCCAGTCATCGCTTCAGCTTGGCAGCGAACAAGTTTATTGGTGAGCATACGGCCCTCGTGGATGATGTTCAGGCGTTGTGTATCCAGCTACGCCACCCGAACACCAGCGCGACACTCGCAAGCACACTGCATTGTGTCCGCTCAAGATGAATGCGACTCGCTGGTCGTCGACGTACAACATGCATCGGCATTACGTTGAAATTCGTGATATCACTGGTCCCAGCGGTTGAAGATTGGCTCCCTCGCCCCACCGTGCATCGCCCGATCGTGAAGCTGGTCGACCAGCTTGCTGGTCTTGACAGTCAGTCGGGTCGAGTGCTCGCCCTTTGCTGTCTGAGCTTCGTGCCCCACGCCATCCCTCAAAGGAGGCGGCCACACACTTGCCTGTCAGGCGACCTTTGTGGTTGTACACGATGCCAGCACCAACCATGACCACCAACTTGCCTCTGCCACTGGGAACACGACGGTCACCGTCGCCAGTCTGCCACGCCTTGTCGGCCGTGTGGTTCATGTTCACGTAGGACTCGTCCAAAAATACCTCTGGGAGTCGGGACATCGTGTTTGTTACACGGTTGGTGAGCTTGTT
Source organism: Pythium pectinolyticum (assembly GCA_023336095.1). Taxonomy (NCBI): domain Eukaryota; phylum Oomycota; class Peronosporomycetes; order Pythiales; family Pythiaceae; genus Pythium; species Pythium pectinolyticum. The sequence continues at coordinate 9,090 of JAADWC010000232.1, read as the reverse complement.
GCGGATGTACGACGCCCGAAGAGATCGCACGCCTGCAGACTCGGCCAGCACGTGCCTTGTAGTGCCCCAAATGTAACGGAAACCGAGTCGTTTGATCACAAGTCGCATGGTTCGACTCGGAATAGTGACATTGCGCAGGACCGTTATATCAGCTTTTACGTGACGGGCTGAGACAGGCTTGCTCCGTAAATTTACTGCTCTGAAAATCTTCCACAACTTCTGATTTTCTGTTTTCCGTTGCTCTAGAACCAATTTTCCGGTTTCTAATTCTATCGTACAGATGGATTTCGCAAACGTGAACTCACCAGAAACAAAACCGAACATGATTTACCATTCCTTGTTTGTTGCCAACCTCACGATCATGGCAAGTTCTGATGCATCAAGTTGCAGCCGACGCCTCAACTCCACACACGCGCACGTAAGCGCATGACTAAAGCAAGCTTCCATGCGAAGTGTGTGGAGATCATCCAATGCAAAGCATATCCATAGAAACAGCGCATCAAAGAGCATGCGTCGCGCCGTTTGTGGAGCTCCTTTGTCCGTTACAGTTCGTAACGAACCGCGATTAGACTAAAACCCATCAGATAGGATTTGGGGTGCAAATAGCTAATATATTTTCGGCGCATGGAGTGATATAGTGTATCTAGGGTCTGACAAATGACGTACGGCGTACGGCTACTGTTGATAATGACCGCGCACGTCTCGTGGTCCTCTCCCAGTTTTCCGAACCGTGTGGACGTCAACCACGTCTTACCCATGAGGTTACTGACGTCTCGTCGAGAATCCTTCCGGCCGTAACTGTACCACGCAATCCCTGCACGGGGCTCAGAGAGGAATTTGAATCAACGCTGGCAGAATCAAGTTTCTTTTTGCCGACAACACGAAGAAGAAGAATCGGGCGGCTCCGACCCGCGGTGCCGAAACACATGACCAACCGCATGAAGAACTCGACATCCGTGTGCCCAAGCTTAACGGGAAGAACTTCAAGGGTTGGAACTTGGTGGTTTAAACAATGATGTGTGTGCTTACTCCGATCATTCTACACGAACTCAAGTTAAACCGTCTGTGGTCTACTCCAGACAAGGACATTGGTAAACGAACATCCTGAATGCTCCGGTACCGACGGACTGAATCAAATATACAAGCCATGTGTGACCCGAAATAGGCTCATTTCTGGAAGGCAGTCACGAATCCAGATGCGTTTACTCGAAGAGAATCCGTGTGTGGGTGACTGTCACGATATCTTCTGCTCTGAACAATAAAAACATCGCTACCAATCGGTGGGGGTTTGCTGTGAAGAGGACGATCATGGTGTGGTGGAAAATAAAGGGTATATTACAATGCTTCTCATGGTGTACGTGGAGGATCTACTACTACTGAGTCCAGCTGCAGTTTGTGAACAAGCCGCACAGCAACGACTGCGGTACCTGAATTGCGTGGTTCTTTTGACTGCGGTCTATAGCTCATCATTCCGGACGATAAGACAGCAGGCCAGTGGATCAGGTCGTGTACACCGATGTAGATTATCCCAACGATCCAGATAATCGACGGAGTATCAGTGACTACATGACTCCATTTAACTGAGCCACAGTATGCTACGGATCTGGAAAACAGGATATATATGCTTTGAGCACCATGCAAGCGAAGTACTATGCTATGAGTGAAAGTGTCCGAGATGATATGATGCTGCAGCATCTATGTGAAAAGCTGAACGTGCTCATGAACAATTTGACACTGGTATATGACAACCAAGAAGCGATATCGCTCACGACAAAGCCACTGGTGACACTCCTTCAACGGATCGCTTGACTGTGCGAGATCCATGGGTAGCAGGTCATTTATTTGTCCCGCTCGATCATGGGCTCTACGAGAGTAGTGGATAAACGAGCGTTAGTCTGGCAATTGTAAGAGCCCCATGCTCCAGTACGCCCAGCGCACACTCGATGGGGGGGTGCGCGCCCTTTGACGCGTGTGTGGATCAGTAACCGGTGATGGCTGAGAACCTCACCCCAAGTGCACGAGTCATCCACTCGCCCGCCGTTGAGGCCACCGTGATCAAGGTAACGAGCGGCAGTGTTCTCTACACGACAGGGTGGTAGAGCCTCGAGCCATTTCGTCGCTCGGGGCGAGCGTCCACTGCTTGTGAGTCGGTGACTTAAGAGCCCGGTGACTTTGCGACTAAGGTGCTTCGCCGCTCGGAGAAGCCGCGTCGCTCGGAACGCAAGTGGCAGACAACATTCCGCTCTTAGCGACGATCCAACCAGCAAGCAAAAGTTGTGAGAGACGTTTCTAGGACTGCAATTTTGTTCTGAGTCGGTATCGCTCGGCCGTGCACCCAGCATACTTCGAGATGCTGATGTTCATGCAGACAAACCGTGATTTGTGGAACTCATCCACTCTTCTTCCGCATGTAGATAGAATGGCGTTTCCATAATGGATCAATACATGGAAAAACAGACAATGATGATTATTGTATTTCAGGACAACACCTGAACATCACCCAATACATCTGAAACCACCCAAAATTACAGCACATCCCAGAAAGTCCAGCAACAACACACAGCCACCCAGTGGCATACCAAAAAAACACAGAATAACCAGGTTCGATCACACAAACCCTTGTTCCAGCACACCGGTCTTCTGATTGATTGGTCAAACGTGAGGCACAGAAAGCATCATCGCAAACAGCACGCACTTCTCTAACGATGGGGAAACGCCTCAAGCGCTACCAGCATCTCCGCCAAGACGCGCGTGGGCGCTTTACGCATGAGCCGACTATTACTACAGACAACCAACCACTTAACACCACGAACAAAATGTCGGTGACTGTCTTGTCATCGCTGGTCCACGTGAGCTTACAAAACTAAATAAGGCAGAAAAAGAGCGTATATAAACAGCAAGCCAGCAAAGAAACGATTGGCTAAGGCTTGCTCAGCGAAACGAGCTGCATCACATCGCTCGTGAAAGTGCCGACTACGCGCTCTCGATGGCAAAATTAAACCCAGTGTGCCAATGAGCGAACTAGACCGTCTGTGTTGGGCTCGATTCGTACCAGGAGATCCCGTGCAACTGGGTATCGAACAGTTTGTTTTCGAGCCTATGGAAAGCGAGTAGCTGTGTGATGGAAACAAAGGATGTGAAACCATACTGAAAAAAATCCGACAACAGAAGAGCTTCCGACAGCTCTTCCGACAGCGCACCTAAGATAGCACCCACAGTACACGATTGGTTTTAAACACACCAGAGAGTCGCATGACTGCACATGTTTCAAAGTCGTCTATTTTTTGTTCATGTGGTCAGCCTGCGATCGTTCGGTATCGGTCGCCTGAATTTTTGGCTCGAGTTTGTCAGTGTAAGGAAAAGCTCTGAAACGATCTGTGGGATGAGAAAAGGGCAAAAGATGGAAACGACTGTGTTTTCTATAGAATCATGCCAGAGCGATGTGCAAAAGCCACGGCAAATTGAGAAGTGAGTTTGTGAAACCAAACATAGGGCGCACAAATAAAGTCACATCTAGCCAGTTGCTACACCAGTCAATGAATCCAGTAGATGGAAAGTTTCCATCCCTGTTTCAAACTAGAATCAGTCCAGTTGGGACACGCACTGTGTTTCAAACATCAACTGTCAGTGCCACCCGTTGGACACACAGCCCCGACAAAGACTCTCAGTCCTCATTCTTCATTTTTTCAGTCTACTACGCACCTGATCGAGCGAGTCAACCACCACCCGTCGGTCCGTCGGCCAGTACGCCCACCCGCCTTCCCAACTTGCAGATGTTGGCCACAGTTGTCACCAGAGACCACTTTGACGAGGCACTCACCGTCATAATGCGCCAGATCGCCGAGCGCGCCACCACCCGCACTGTCCGTTTCGCAGATGTCGTCGATCTTATTCGCGGACCGGGAGATGTTTGTGCCCCAGTGCCTGTTGCCACCGCGGAAGAAACGGTGCGCAACGACATCGAAACGGCTGAGGCCCCGACGTGGCAGGTGAGCCGTGTGCTCGATCGGTTCAAGGGTGCCAATGGTGTGTCGTACTGTCTTGTGCAGTGGGAGCACACGGTCGAGCCAGCGGCGAACATCCCGCGCAATCTTCTCGCTGCGTTCGATCGTGAGCGTCGTGCGCTGGTTCGCGAGACCTACATCGAATGCGAAGCGGAGGAAGCGGAGGGAAAACGGTGCTTTGGAATAAAAAGAATTGATTAAATGATTATAATCGAGCACTCAACACGAGCTTAAACTTCCTTTCGGAACGGCACGTTAACCTAAGCGCTCATCAGTATGTGTGTGATCGTAGGGGGGAGGGGGGACCAAGTTGGGAAGGCGGGTGGCCGTACTGGCCGACGGACCGACGGGTGGTGGTTGACTCGCAGCTTGCGGAAGACTTCGTCGTCGTACACGATCTTTCGCACTGAGAGAGATGCTGCAGCAACGGCTCGGATAGCCGCCGTTTTGAACTCGCGCATGGAGAACCGATCCATCGTGGCAGAAGAGAGAATCGAGGAATGCAACGAGCCCAAAACGAACGGTAAGAGTCATATTTTGCAGCATTTGCATGAATGGTCACGGAGCTAATGTCTTTTAGTGATGTATTATATGCAGATGAATAAAACAACAATTGTATGCAACTACTCCTGTCTTGTGCTTTATGCATGCGTGGCTTTCCTGGCAATGCGGCAGCCCACTGCTGCAGGCAACGTTGGCGTCCGGCGACGGAGTTAGCTTTCGTGTGCACAGTGTGCCAATGCTGAGCTGGGGTTTCATGTTACGGCGCGGCTGCCGCTGGACTGATGAGGTGCAGGATATCGTGCGAGTCGCGAGGCGACGGGTCGACAACCAAACTAATCGCTAGGCGAGCCTTATACTCGACGATGAGGTCGTCCAACATGCCGGTTCGATGCAACACACGCAAGCGCTTCACGATCGAGCTGCTGCCACGTGCTTTGACAGACTGCGCATCGAGAAACCGGAACCGACTGAGCTCAGCCCCCGCGCCGCGATCCATGACCGTATCGTGATAACTGAGCGAGGCCGTGTCCAGCTGGAAGCCGTTGCGGAGAAAAAGCCTCATAAACGCCACAAGGTTGCGTGCCTCCGACCGTTTCTTCACGTCCGACACAATCCAGAGTCTCGGCTCACCTGCGTACCACTCGAACCAGACCGCGGAGGGAGGCGTGGATTGGCTTTTCTTTCTTGGGCTCGCTGTTGGCGCGATCGCTTCGGCATCCGGTGGAGGCTTTTCCGTGTGCTTCGTTGGGTTCAGCTTCTTCTCGACGGCCTCAAGTCGATCGAGCAGCAGTCGGTTCGTGTCCATTAGCTCGCGGATGAAGACGGCACTGTCGGCGTTTCCTCCCACGGCCTCCAACCCATCGGCGGCCTTCTCTTCACGACCAGACGCTTCTAGCGCTATGGCCCAGCGCAACAGCTCATCGCGACGGACACCAGCTTGAGTGGCGCACGCGTCAATGCGTTGGATCACAGGCGCATTCGGTTCAGAGCACGGAGTTTCGGAAGCGCACGGATGAGGCGCGACGTGCATGCATCAAGCGCCTCTGGGCACATGTTGAGGCGGGTATCAGCCATGTTGGAGCACGTGTTGAAGAGGAACGACTGCAGCTCACGTATCTGGCCGGCGGCTTGTGCATCCAGCATGTCAAGACGGTCCAGCGGCGGCTCCTCGCTCACGTCCCATCCGCTCAAGACCTTTGACACGCGCTGAGCTTCCTCGGTCGTGTTGAACACGTACGACCAGATCTTGTGCGTGGACGACATGTTCCAGCCGCCGCGATCGGAGATCCACTGCATGCTCATTCCAGCCTCGCCGTTTGCGTGCTGCGCACCTCCACGACGAAACGAATGCGACGAGAGCGCCGAGTGGACCCCAGCAGACTTGCTGATGCGGCCAAGAAGACGGTTGATCTGGTTGTGGATGCCCGGCCGGCGCTGGCGACTTGGCGGTTTGGACCTTCGTGCTGGAAGGTGTCGGCGCAACTGGCGGTGGCAGCGGCTGCTCCGCATGGCTGAGCAACTCGGCCAATGATAACGATCCAAGTGCTTCGTCGTCTATCTTGGCAGTGACCGGGCGGATATTCTCCAAGAGCTGCGGGCACGGCGCGGACTGCATTGTAAGCGCAACGGCCAGCGCGAGGATCGGGCAAGTCGTGATGTCGTCGTTGGCGTGGAGGGAGAGACCTTGCTGCTCGCTGGTCTTCACTCCGACGAGCCGGATGAAAAAGTTTTTGCTGGAACAGACCGAGGCACTCTGCTTCTGCACCAAGCTGAAGTCCGATGCCCGGCCGAAGACGTCCCACAGCAAACAGACAAGTGCAGCATCTTGGTAGTCCGTAGACGTAGTTGCATTCATGTACAGATAACGCACTAAAAGAGCCAAATCTTTCTTTGTGCGAGCACGTGCATGCTTTGTCATACCGCCTGACTCGCGTTTGTTCATGTGCTTCTCGAGGATGCGCCCCATTTCACGGAGACGCACATCGATCGCAGCATGACAATCTGGGAAGATACCCAAGAGCCAATTCTTCACGTGGCGGAAGTAAGACATCACTGTATTCTTTGCAAGCGGCTTCAACTTCACTCCCTCCGCAAACGCCAAATGCATAGCAAACTTGTCCATGACAGCAGCAAGGTATCTCCCATTTGGCTCCTTTGCCATACATTCAAACACATAGTCCAATCCAACACCTTCTAGCTCTAGGAATCGCGTACATGCATTCACCCCAACATAACACGCATTTTGCGTGTTCTGAGGGCGAAGAGCGTCAATGTTCATGACCACTTGTCGGAAAGATGGCAAATCTAAAAGTGATCCGTCAAACACTTCAAATTTGAATGGCCGCACGCAGATTTTGTGGTTCGTTCCGACAGAATCCGTCGGAACGCCGGCGGAACCAACAGCTCGATGGTGATTTGCGGATTCTGTGTATTCAACGTAGGAAACTGGTGCACTCATTGGTTGGATAAGAAAAGATCACCTTGATTGGACAAATTGACGCATACGAATATCAAGTCAGGTCGTACAATCAATCATATTGAGCCATATCGTGTTTGAAACCAACAATGGTCGCGGCGTCGGTGTGAAAACCTCGGCTCCAATCGCGAAGAATGACTTTGTTGTCATCGAGTACATGGGCAATCTCCGGGATGAAATCAGTGCTCTACAGATCGTGATGGCATTCAAGGATCAAGCATATTTTTAGGCGAAAAAACGAGCGTGTTTATCAACCCGCTGTACTATGGAAATGTCGCGCGATTCTCGTGTTTATCAGCCCGCTGTACTATGGAAATGTCGCGCTGATGGCTCGATACAAGTCGTGTCCATTCGATTGTGCTGGTGTGAAATTGGATGTTTCTGTCTTGGCACGGAACATGGGAAGACCCGTAACTGTCCGAAGATGGCAGTGGTCGAACATCATAACGGCGAGCATGCCGCCGTAAGGAACCATGTGATTGTACTTCGCATACGGCTTGACTCCTCCCAAATGCTGAACAAAGCGAGGACAATCATTGCCACCTCGTCGGCGATTACGCACAGCACTGGGTCCCACTGGGAAGAAGTGTGTTGACGGAGATTGGATATGAGTGGACACAGACGCAACGTTGATGCCGAGGCCAACCGAGCTGTGCATCGTTGTTTTTTTGGAGACAATTCCAGTAGAAGCGACAGCCCACACACTTGGCCATGCGGCAGCCAAAGCATGAACTGCTGCGATGATCTGCGGTTTGCCAGTCCACATCGGCCGCAGTCACAATGATTAGTGTGGTAGTTGAGTGGGCGACTGTCCGACGAATTTAGTCAGGAGAGGAGTGGCATCGATTCAGCTTGAATTGGGCAGATACTTGATTAATGGTTGGGTAAGCGGGTAATCGCTTCGACGGACGCCAATTAGACCTGAAAGAGACGGTCGCAAGTGCGCTGGTAAATGCCTCGCCCACGGCTGCCGTAGATGGCCGTCTAATGCCCGACGAACAGACAAGCGCGGCGTCAGCTATGGCCGAGGCCACAACGCGGACCTGAAAGTTGCGTATTTGTGATCAATAATTTCCGTAGTGATCAGCATGTGTTTGCTCCGGTCTAAGTGCATCTTCACCGTCGAGTTCCTAGTCTCTTTCGTCGGCGTCACTGTCGGAAGAGTGTTGTATCTCTCGATTTGTCTTTGCCATTTTGAGACAGATATAGTACTGTTGGTGGTACTTCAATGCACGCGAGACAGAGGCAGGTGGATGTTCCATTCTTTAACAGAGCTGTGGCCGACCTATTGACATCCAATAGTGTGCGCAAGTCGCGGAATGGTCTGTACAAAGCGTGGCCATTCGGTAGTAGAGCTCGGTCTTCTCAAGGTGGTCATCATTGTCAAGCTTAGTTGCATCAGGAAGCTGAGGTCACCATGTGATCGCTTCCACCACGCGGATGCGGTATACGGAAATCAACCGACCTGATACAAACACATTTCTTGTCAAACTCGGACACCCCAGTTGGGAGTCATCCCTTCCAGTGCAAAAGAATGCAATTATTCTTCTTGCCACTGCACGATCACTACTGGACATTGTGTCCACGTTTGCATACAGACGTATCGAAATCGAATCAATCCATACACGAGAAATTGGTGCCGATCACAAGGTATACAGTGAGATACAGCTCAACACGACGCTATCATTACAACTAACGAACGCTGCTGAACAGAATATCGTATTTGTCGTATGAGACAGCTACATACCCTCGAATCGAAATCGACCTTTATTCTGCACGTCTCTTGGCTTCGCCTACCGAAGCAGTTTATTATCGCGAAACGTAGGAACTTGCATAGACTATTGACTGGATAGCGTGCATGGACAGCCGGAGGACGAGGGGCGAGCACGGCTACTAGCGCAGGTACACAGGCACAGTACCAGCTCTCCTGCTCCTCATGTAGATCTATCACGAGATCATCGGTCTTGCGAGTCGGCCAGCCCACGCGGCGCCTCTACCCGGACCAGGACCGCCATCGCGGTATTTGCTTTGTGTGGTGTACATTCCGTGCGGATGCACGCAATCGGGCTGTATGGCAGCCGTCTGTGGTGGTCTGCCTGGGTAGTG
>JAADWC010000231.1:0-13491 GCA_023336095.1 Pythium pectinolyticum | reverse complement strand
GACCAAGATGCGTAGATCTATACATGCATGTGTAGGACAATGAAGATGGATGGTAGAGAGCGAGGTAGGTGGCAGCACCGGCCGAGCAAGCCGCAAGACCTCATTCTACAAGTTCCATCGTAGATAGCAGTACTCCTTAAAGCCCTCCACGCCCAACCCAGAGCGTGGGGCGCTACCTCGGCACAGCCAGGAAATGAGATGTGATTGCGCCCCCCTATTGCCTCGTCTACGGAAAATCCCAAAAATCGTTTCATCCAATCAAAATATGCAAATTTTCTGCGCTTCACGCAATCAAAAGTCTACGTTAGTTCTGCCAAGTTCGCAGGTGAAGTCCAACAAATGGACTTTGTGTAGGTGTGGCGTAAGCCGTCGTCTGTGTCTGACGTCGTAGCTCGAAGGTCACAAAAGAAAAACGTCGTTTGCTATATCTACTGTCGGAATTAATGTGGAGGGGAACCAGGAACATGGGATTGGTTTCTTCCTATGACGAACTTCATCTCGTGTCGGCGCTTTGCGATCTTGACATTCCTAATATCATGAGTTGGGATTGCGTGTCGGCGCTTTGCGATCTTGACATTCCTAATATCGTGAGTTGGGAATGTTCGCAGCGGTGGGTTCTCACACAACCAAACCTGCCATGCACCAAGCAACAGAAGTTTCTGGGGTAGTTGGGACCCACGAGGAAGACGAGGAGGTTGGTCACTCTCAGCAGAAGTAGAACAGGAATTTCACTGACGAGTAGTACGTTGTGGCGCCGTTGCGAATAGAGTGTGTCCCAAAATCCGCTGCCGCCAATCCGACATCTTCCAGCAAAATGCTCAGTAGTAGGCGGGGAGAGTAGTGCGTGGGGGGCGCTTTCTGAATCGCTCTTTGTGCGTCTCCAGGAAACATGCGGTGACCACTTATACCTGGAAAACAGACGAAGTAGATGCCGAGACTTGGGACGGGGTCGAGGCTAGTAACGACAGGATTAGCGTAGACCTAGCGAGGCTCCCATGGACGTCCACTAGACTGGTCGTTCTTCATCCTAGGAAAGACGATGCCTGGTGCGTCATTTTCCAAGCGGCATACGAAAAGCAAATTGACTCTGTACTTGCCCATCAGTACATCAAATTCCATTGCAATGTCAAAAATGCGTGTGCAAAACGTTTTCTAAATCACCCTCATGGTCCTTTTCATGTGGCTGAACTTCATGGCAAGTTAGGCTCTCCCAGTAAATGGCGGATCGATACGGTATTGGCGGCGCGGCACACGAGATTCCAGCTCAAAAGAAGAAATACTGTGTAAGACGTACCATTGTTGTTCGACGGAAACATCAAGTCCGCAAACACGACTTGGTTCGGGCCCGTGATCTTTTTGTCTTTCTTCTTGTCCCTGCGCTTGTGCTTCTGCATGCCGAGGTGGCAGGCATCACACTGCATTTTGGCTTTCGAGCCGTCATCATTTGCTTGGTCAACTTGCTCTTGATTCCTTTTGAAAAAACGGTAAGCTTGACGGCGAAGTCGATATTCATACCCGTGACACTGAACGTGTGATGAACGAGCGCTGAGCGAAAGTTCCCAAACACGGTCTTGCTGTACGCTGCGCCATCACGTCGCTTTTGCGCGTCCAAGAAACCAGAAGTCTCTGTGTGTGAGGAGATCAAGTCAAATTGGACTGGCGAACGGTGAGCGGTTGATCCACTGACGCACAAAGCCTTCGTCAACATGACTTTCTGTCGCTGCCGTCCTCGCAAATTTGTTGCGACGAGATGGTGGCAGTCCTCGTGACATCATATCCACAGTACAAATCGGATACTTGCACTCAAATATATGCTCTTTGTCCGTTGCGTGGTGGTGTTGGCAAACGCGTCCTCCACAAGCAGATCTAGCTCTTCAAGCTCTTCCATGTCGCACTAGATTAGTCATCTCGATGTAAGCGTCGCCACTTAAACATGGAAACGATATAGATACTCAGGTAGATCCAGCTAGATCCAATGTAACCGCGGCTGGGAAGCGAAATGTTGGTGATTGGTTTCGGCAGTCGATGTAGCCACACAGAGGGCTGATACAGGTTACCTTGCACCCCATACCTTGTTTTATGGACAGGCAAGCCGGTCATGCGCATGCTCATCCACGACCTCGTTGGCAGCTCTATCTGCGCGGACCATGCTTGCCTTACAGCTCAATCGGCGAGAGGACCCCGAGTGAGTTCTAGAATCCGAGGACATGGCGACTGCTAGAAAGAGATAGCGTAGGAAGGTCTCCGAGGGCACTGGGTTCCGCCAGTACTCTGACAGGACCCCTGCGTGTCTCCATATCCGTGATGGCCGTGGTCTTCTCGTGGACCTCTTGCTGATGGCGCAGGAGCCGCTGCTCCAACGCCTGCCGCTTTCTTGCACGCTGCTGAATGAACTCTCTCTGGTTTGCTTCGTCCAGGGCGTCGACTGGGTCATCATCAGCGCCATCTTGTCTGTCACTACCACTGTCTCTTCCGTCACGCACTTCACCATCCTCGTCGTCCATGGATTATCATCACGCCATCTTGGCTGCCACTGCCACTGTCTCTTCTGCCACGCACTTTACCATCCTACACTGCAGCACCCCCCCCCACACACACACACACACCTGGTCTCTGTGGACACTGGGGCACGCTCGCAGGATCATGACAAAATTCCACCACTACAATGATAGTCCCCGAAAAAACACAAAGAATCGCATTGAGGATATTTGATTCTTCTCATTGAATATTGAATCGCCATTTGTCATACCCCTCTCACAAATTGGTTTTCGTTGAGTGGAATACCGTTCACATGGTTGGTCAGTGAGCACATAACGGAAGGAAAATAAGTGTAAAGACGAGTTCCAGAAACTGGCTGATACCGTTAATTCGCAGTCATTGTGGGATTGGAGCACCCAATGTTGGAAAGAGAACTCTTGACTCCTTCTTTGCTTTTCGGGAACTGAGGTTCTTTTACTGCTATTTATCTGGACCTACCACTACCATATAAATACTCAGAGTCCGGAGACTCGCCCTTTGAGACTCCCTTCGCCTGGGAGTTCTGGTGGACTTGTGCAGATACTTCAACATGGAGTCCTTGAAGGTTTTCATACTAGACCGGGGCTAGTACGACCATCTTCATAGTACTTACAACATGCCTCTCTCGAGGTCTCCCCCTCGTACCCCACACTTGATCGAATGCACGCCAACCATTGCCTTGAGCCGACGCAAACGAGTCTTGTCCAGTGCCTTTGTGAAGGCATCTGCTGGGTTGTCTTCGATTGGACTTTCTCGAGAACCACGGCCCCCAACTTGACCTGCTCTCGCACAAAATGCCATCGCAGCTCGATGTGCCTTGTTCTCTTCGAGTTGGTTGGATTTGTTGCCATGATGTGTGCACTTGAGCTGTCAATGCCGATCTGTATACGGACTAGCAAACCTGGCAGGATCTCGGTCAGGATGTTGCGTGCTGCTACAGCTTCCATCGTTGCTTCGCATGTGGCAACATATTCAGCCTCTGCCGTTGGCAGTGCAATGATCGGTTGTTTCTTGGAGTACCAAGAAATGGCTCCACCCGCGATAGAAAAGATGTAGCCACCAGTCGACTTGCGGTCCTGGAGATCAGACGCCCAATCACTGTCGCAGTGCCTTGTACCACGATCTCGACGTTGTCAGTCTTGCGCTTCCTTGTGTAGATGATGCCATGATCCACTATCCCCTTCGGGTAGCGGAGCACTCGCTTGCAGCAGCCCACGTGTTGTTTCGTCAATCCAGAGATAAAACGACTGAGTTATCCAACTGCATACGCGAAATCTGGCCGCGTACAGGTTGCTAGATACATGAGCAGCTACCGATCGCCTCTCTGCAGTTGAAGGTCATATCGATCTCGTTGTTGTCGCTTGCTGCAACCAAATGCTGCCGGGTCTTGAGTAGATCTCCAACAGCATGCGCTTCTTCGTATCCAAACTTCTCGAGAATCTCGTGTGCGTACTTTTCTTGATCGATCGTGATCGCGCCTTCCGTTACAGTCACATGCACACCCAAGTAGCCCGTGAGTTCGCCCTGGTCTTTGATCCCGTATCGATCACCAAGAGCCTCAAAAAGTTTCACCGTGGAGAAGCGGAAATAGAGGCACAGCTCCGTTTGGCATCGTTTGTACCCAATCATCCACTTGTCGAGTTCTTCATTCCACTCACGGCCGGCTTGGGGCAGTCCATAGAGTGCCTTCCGTACCACATACATGTGATCTGTTTGCTCACACTGAGATCGTCGATAGACGTCACGTACTGGGGAATCCTGAGCTCGGCGTTCGCGTACGCTGTGTTAATATCACCACCTTAGACGCTCAAATTAAGTTCCGCGGCTAAAGCCAGGATCGTACGAAAGCTACCGGAGAAAAAATCTCAATGAAGTCGATTCCAGCACGTTGGTGGTTCCTAAGAGCCACCAGCCTGGCTTTGAATCACTCTTGAGATTTTTAACCCCATGGTTCTGAACGGCGTTGCATCTGGTGGCATCTTGCCCTTCGACATCTCTCACACTACTTACGTGAGTCTCAATGCGTTCATTTCGTCTTCTTGTTCGTTGGCACAGGTGAGGTCACGTCACAGATCCTGATAGATTTGTCATTCATGTCAAGAATCCTCGCTGGATGAGCTTGTTTGTTCTCAGCATACGCTTGCGAAACGTACGCCACAAAATTATCGTATTGTCCTGGTTTGTGTCGTAGACTTGCCTCTCTCAAACCAGTTCGTTTTGGCATCTTCTCTGGGCTGTCCACTGCATCGTCCGATGGTGTTTCACTCCGCTCTTGACGTTCCCGTGCTTGGATCACTGCAGCCTCAGTTTCAGCTCTACGCAGTTGTAATCGCAAAGCCGACTCCTCATCGGTCGGTCCTGGCAATGATTGTCCGCAGGCCCTTCACTTGGTTGGTACTCACCGTGTGCACCATGGTCATCTCTAGTACCTTGTGCATTACCATTTTGGCCTTCTTGGCTCACCGACGCCACTGCGTGTCCGGTCATCGAGTCGTTATCGTCTTTGTCTGGATCTGGCTCAGGTTCTGCTGTCACATTTCATCTCCAGCAGTTGCAATCGACGCAGTCGCTTCACGTGTTTGTCCACGAGTAGTCGTTTTATGCACCGGAGCGTGGCGGTCTTGCCTCTCTCGGTGCGTGTTTGCGCCAGATACGCATCGCCTATCATCGATGCTTCCACACCTTCAAAAGCGTCAACTTGATCACGAGACGGCATCGAGTCTGCGATGCTCGCACTGCCCGTCGCGTCGTTCTCGTGCTCTTCATTTTCTGGCTCAGTGTTCATGAACCGTAGTCGCTCCAACTCTTCCGCGAAGCGTAAACAGTTGTGACGATCCTTGTAGACCACGGTCTCATCAATATCCACATCTGGTGCCCACTTCCGGGTATTCTCCAGGGGATAGAACACTTTGCACCCAACGTTATTCTCATCGAGGCCGAGTACAAAGCCAATCTTGCAGTTGTCTCTGTCACGAGGACGATCTGGGTCCTTCGGAACGTGCGCGTACGCGATCGAACCGAACTTGCGAACGTGATGGATATCGGGCTTTGTCCCAAACATCTTTTAGTACCGCGTACAGTTCGCTGCCTTATTGAACACACGGTTCTTGATAAACGTAGCGTACCCCTGTGCCTCTGGCCACATCGATGGAGAGAAACCCGCTTGGCGCAGCATGGTCTTGGTCATTTAGGCGAGCGATTGATGTTGTCGCTCCACCGGGTTCATGTATGAACTATTGGGGCCCACTTTGACATGCTCAATGCCTTTGGTCTCGTACCAAGCCTCTATCGGGTTGTTCGTAAACTCGCCACCACGATCCGTGAGTACAACTTGTACTGGTGACTTGGGATGGCCCTCCACGATCTCAAACTGATGGGTCGCGATCCTTTTCACTCCTCTCCCACCCTGGCGTTTTGCCCAACTGATGTAGTTGCTCATCAAAGGGCTCATGGTAGCAGCGTCTTTCTTTCGCATCAAGCGCATCGTGAGATAACGCGAGAAGCCGTCCATGATGGCCAGAATGGCTGGGTAAGACGTGCCATTGTTGTTCGACGGAAACATCAAGTCCGCAAACACGACTTGGTTCGGGCCCGTGATCTTTTTGTCTTTCTTCTTGTTCCTGCGCTTGTGCTTCTGCTTGCCGAGGTGGCAGGCAGCACAGTGCATTGGCTTTCGAGCCGTCATCACCATGCCTTCCACATGCCCTTGTCTGCCATAATCTTGAGATACTGATCACAAGTGTGACCAAGACGCTCAACGCCGCATGGTTACCATTCCTTCTGCGGTGCAGTAGTTCACCTCACCGCCATCCGGATCCGGCGACGCAAACCGTGGTGCGATCGGTGGCTCAATCCGCAACGCACCTGGTCGGATCTCGAGTGCAGCAGCTAGTTCCAACACTCTGGAAGAGTTGAATCCCCACATTCCGCTGTTGAACGTGGCCTTGATGCGCACTGGACCGCGCGTACAAAGAAATGCATCTATGGATCCATGTTGATCTCAACTCCTTGTTTGATGGCTTGCCCGGGGAGAAAAGTCCATGATCAGCTCCAGGTACGTGCAGTACGTCTTCGAGAAGGAAGCATCGCTCTTTATCATCGACCATGGAGCCGAGAATGATGGTATCAATGCCTGCTACTGGCGTACGAAAGTGAACGAAAGTGACACGAGATACCCGACAAGATTGCCATTGAGTTGGCTGGCACCGAATCAAAGACGACGAAGTCACCACGTTGGCTGGACATGTGCACGTTTGCACCTGTATCAAACACCGGTAGTAGTCAGCTGGAGGCAGTGGTGCTCGTGGTAGTGGTGGACCGTCGTATTGCGTCCCACCAGCTACACGAGCCGATACAGCCTCAGTGAGTACTCGTGCTGGGTCTACTTCATCGTCGTCTTGTTCACTAGAAGAAGATGCCGACAACGAGAGTGGACTCTCACCAGCCTCGTTTGCTTCATTTACTGGACTGCCTGCATCCTCAGTGTGTCCTGTTGTCATTTGCCAAAGTCTTGCGCATCGTGTACCGTGCCGTCGCCGTCCTCACTTGCTCTTCTAGCTCACCCATATACGTAGCGACACCATTTTGCGTCTGGATCAGCGCAAACTCATTCACCGCCGTCGGTAGACTATGTAGCATGTACTTCATCTTCGTGGAGAACGACAGCTTGTGATCGTAGTCCGCGAGCTCGAGCTCCTTGATCCGCATCTTCCTGATGTGCGTCTCAATTTCCTCGTTGGTATTGTACTTCATGGCTCGCAGCTCATCCTCCAGACGCTGAACAGCGTGGAACACGGCGACCGTGTTCGTGCGGTTCTCATACCGCTTACACAGCGCAACAAAACATTGCGCTTACAATCGACTCTGTTCAGTACAGCTCAGCGAGCTCCTCCGAGAGCGACATCATGATGGTTTTGCGAATCTTCCGCTGAATCGCCACGAGCTTCTCTTGGCCTGGTTCCAATAGATACTTCTCGTCGATCATTCCTTGCGTGACGTTCCACACATCTTCGCCCATGTCCTGGCGAGCCATCATCAGCATCTCCAATAATGTGTGCCAGAATTTGCCGTTCCAGTTCTGTGGCACTCCGTCCTTGTTATACAACTTCTTGTCGCCCATGACGGAAATGCTCTTCCGCAGTGTGCGCGTAAGTTGGAGCTCAGTAACCTTTGTAGGAAATAGAACACTTGACGCCTTTGATTTTCTGGAACTGAGGTTCTAGGGAGAGGTTCTAAAGAGAACTCTTGACTCCTTTGCTTTTCTGGAACTGAGGTTCCTTTACTGCTATAAATCTGGACCTACGACTACCGTATAAATACTCAGAGTCCGGAGACTCGCCCTTTGAGACTCTCTCCGCCTGGGAGCTTATCGTTCGGCTGGACTTATGCAGCTACTTCAACATGGAGTCCTTGAAGGTTTTCATACTAGCCTGGGCTAGACCACCTTCATAGCACTTACGAAACACAAGTCGTCAAAAATTCTCCGTGGCAAGCAACGACAGACGGGTCGATCCCATGGGCCCTAAACCTAAAATTCGTTTGGGTGGAAGTCTTGTGGCCCACCATAGCTGATGAGTTTGAATTGATACTAGTACATTGCGGGGTTTCCGACTGTGCCCACCTCGAGGAAATCTGTCACAAGTTCCGCCACTGTCAGCGGCGATTGCCGTCGACCTCGCTCTGAGACTCGTCTTCAAGCAAGCTGTGTGGCAACTAAGCGCTGTGATCGGAAACAAGAAGGCCGCACATCAATCGTACCATCCGCCGACGGCAGCTTAGCACAACAAACTCGCTGACTCTACGCCGATTTACCCCCCAAAAAAGTCGTCATTCGTCTTGGCGTCTCTCCATCCAATGTCTCTCGAAACATCCACCGACCGCTAGGTCGCGTGAGCAAGTGAGAGAGAAGTCAAAGCTGACGAATGACATGGTATTCTCTGGTGCTCGGTTCTTTTTCTTGTTCAAGAACGCGACGTGGCTGCACTGTACGAGATTCATTAGCAGATATTTAACGGTGCAGTGTACATGAAAACCATAGCAAGGCGAGTAAGAAGCAAGACGGCTTCAGCCGCAGCGATCTTCGCCGCTTCCCGAAGGGCAGGAACAGTGAAGCGGCGATAGAAATCCGCTGTATTCATGCGATGGAGTTTCAAGTCAAATGCGAGTCGGCAAATCTCGTGAGCGCAACCTACTACGACGAAATGTACGCTACCAAGAATATACAGACCGTCGCGTGGACGATGGTAGGATGGCGTCCGTCAATCGCCGGAGAAACCCCGGTATTCTCATCTCCCTCCTCTTTCCCGCGAGCCCCATCCTTCGCGCCGTTTGACCGGCTCTGTCACTGGAAGTCAGTGTTTCTGTTTTCAAATCCATGTTGGCGCGCTACTGCACCAAATCCCCGGCAGCAAGGGAGAACAAATGCGCTCTCATCGTGGACAACGTCCGCACCCATCACACAAAAGTTTTTCTTGTGCGCCTCAAGGACTATGTCAACCCGCTGGAGGAAGTATAGGTTTTGCTGAAGCGCGGCATGTGGAAGTGAAGGGCAGCAGATACCAAGACTGACGAGAGTAGGCGTTTCTCGTAGTCTGACGGAAGGGATCGCTACGGTGATCACGGACTCGCTCATGAACTCTTACTTCCACACTCACACGTTTATGGCGTACGCTCGCGAGCCGAAGTCGGTGTACACCCAGCAAATGCACGAGTCCAGACACATAGGCGACGAAGTTGACATGAGCCCGCTGCCCCCCAGGAAGTCGAGCTTCTTCTCAATAGCTACTTAGCGGAAGTTTCCGGTAGGTAGCTGACGAGCTCACACCCGTGGAGCAAGCTGATACAGAAACCCAGTTCGGTGTCAAGGACCTCACGATGGACTACGTCGAGGACGTCATCAACGCGCTCATGCCAACCAGAGACGATTAGGCAGTGGTACAATTTTCCCAATGCAGCTTTCTCTTTTGCTATTAGACCAATGCAGCTTTCTCTTTAGCTGTTGGAGCGTTCTCATTTTTGATTGCTCCGTTCTCCACATCATATTCAAACTCATCGGCTATTATGACCCAGTATTTTTGATATGTATTTTGGGTTTCAGGCCCAGGTGATATATCCGTCTGTCATTGCATGGCACTGAGAACGTTTTGAGGACTTGTGTGCTCCAGTTGCACGATCACTGCGACTTCGCGGTACCATCAGCCTCCTGGAAAGAGAGCTTATTTGTCACCAACCGGATGGATGGTGGCGTGAACCTGTAGAAATGAGAGACCTTGAGGAACACATGACACTAAATGTCCGTTGTTCTCTTCCTGTTGAGCTTGGGTTCATGATAATTGAGCTCTTCATCCACCAATCATTTTCACCACCGACTATGATCACTTTCCAGCCCACTGTAAACTATGGAGCCGACTAGCATGATATTCTGACATTTGCTGAGTCTTTAAAAGCATGATTGGCGCCGCTGAATTGCCTGCGCGCGGGAGGTTCTGTCGTCCGCTCACGATCACAATGCATTTCACGTGCCGTTTCATACTATACTTACACACTCCCGCTGGAGCGGATCTGGACATCATGCCAAACTGAATTTCCTGATCTTCGGCCAGATCCGCGAGCAAAATGACGGCACTACTTCAACCCGGGCAACGACTTGTGATTAATTGCGTCATGTTTGGCCATGACCAACGCCAATGCATGACCCTGGTAGGCAAGCCTCGTGGCTCGACCAAGTATAGTTTGACACCATCTCCAACCTGTACGTTATCGCGTTTTGGATTACCAAATAAGCAGGCAACTACGGAGAAACGGTGATAGCCAAATGGCGATACAACCCAACGAACCACACCTGAGGTCAAGAGGACAGATCTAAAACGGCCATGCTTCTTCAGTACCGACGAACAAGACTGATGACGACGCCGGCGTGTGCGTTCGCTTCCCTGAGCACTAATGTCAGAATAGGCTGTATTGGTGCGATTGATGGTCTCCTCGTTCCCGTTCGTGCCCGGCAAAGATGGCTTTTGTAAGGCATTACCAGCGGAATATAGTAAATGC
This sequence comes from Pythium pectinolyticum, assembly GCA_023336095.1. NCBI lineage: Eukaryota > Oomycota > Peronosporomycetes > Pythiales > Pythiaceae > Pythium > Pythium pectinolyticum. The sequence goes on along the minus strand of JAADWC010000231.1, from coordinate 2,928 downwards.
CCAAGCTTGCGCCGACCACATCTCTCGATTCAGTACATGTTCCATCAAAGGACGGATGAATGATTCCCTGGTATTCAAACGATGGGATTTCAGCAAGCTGTGTGAGGATTGTAACGGATCATACTTATCGTAGGGGATAACACGTTTGTGTAAAGCACCTACCTGATGACCTAGCCGAGTCTGAGTGGGAAAGGCTGGGTTCTCACCCACATTCCCTACAAACCAATGCTGGGGATGGGAGTTTAAATTTGGGAAGCAGGCCAGAAGCGAGCTGCGCGATCACAGCTTTTTCTGATGGTGGTACCAACGAGCACTGTGCCATTGATCATTTTTTCTCAGTAGCCCGTCTATACTGGGGCCAACTAAGCCGACAACCACCCTATCGCCACCCAAGACAGCATCTAAGTGGAAAAACCTCAAAATGCATCCGACCGAGTTCGGCCTTCTCATCGACTTGCGTGAAGCAACTGGATCTGTGCAGACTCTGGTCTGCCGCTTTTGTATCGTGTTGAGACGCGAAGATACGCTGGTTCTACTGGATGGTTCAATGAAAAAGCGGAAAAGACGGGGAAACATGCACAGTCAACACCCAGCTAAATGTCTGTTCTTGCGTCGCCCGATACACCGACGCAGGAAATCGTCTCAGCTCCACAATCACACCCGAGTTTGGGTCGACAGTAATGCACCAGTTTGGTTTCCTGTTGACATCGCCACCGAGTGATTTATCACTTCGGATAAGAAGGATTGTTCACAAACGCGGGCACGATGGTCGTGGGAACATATGTGGACGATCTACTCACGACTGCGACGAGCGACCAACTGCTGGATGAGTTCCTCACGAAGAGCTTGCCAGCACCAAGAATATGGGACTGAAGTAGGCGCCGAGGCCGTAAGATGAGTGCTGGAGGAACCTGTGGGTTCATGGACGACCCCGCGCGGGGTGATGGGCACAGTGGGATACGAGGGCACGCGACTGCGACGTGTCGAAGATGAGGAGTATTGGGGAGATCACTAGGGACAGGCCCAGCAAAGAGAACAGTCTGGAAAAACGCAAGTCTTGCTCGAATCCCCCTACTGTGTGAATCGGAATCTTCCAAGTGTGAGATTCCATGCAAAGTCGCTTCAAATAATTGACTGTAGCTGCCCGATCGTGCTATGGTACAGTGTAGCTGAGAGAGACGCTGAAACTCCTTGCAGTAGATCAGCGTTAAGTATATGAGAGTGGGCTTTTCAGCCTACAATACAAAAGTCGGCTTCAACTATCGCTGTAATCGGAAAACAGAGGCAAGACCGCCGCAAAAGAATGCAAGGTCGAGAAGAGCTCACACCGTCGTTGCCTACCCGCGAGATATCGTCGAAGTGCGCAAAACGGTGGTCAAACACCGCGATTGCTTCCCCGAATCGGTTTCATTGTCGAACTTTCGCCGTAGATTCGAGTTTATCACCTATCTCGTCGCCTAGTACACGCACGCGTCCGTCACGGCCTGCGTGAAACCGATCTTGACCAGCGTCTCGTGCAGCAATCTGTCCTACAGGCATTCTGCATGTTTCAGCACATAAAGGCTCTTCACCAGCCGCATGTACAACTCTCTCTGGTCGGTCGCGCCGTGCCGCTTAAGCTCTTCTTCTGGAAGTTCCATTCGCTCTGGGATGTTATCTCCCTCAGACGCTTTCACGTATGCGCTGTGTAAGGCGTAGTGCCTGTCTCGCATGCCCCACAAGCGCACGATCGCCACAGAGATTCCGCTCGTCATGTCCAGGACGGTCGCGAACGTCAGCACGTAGCCGCGTATCAACACTTTACACGAGCCGGGCCTTGTACCGCTCGATGATACCTGTCTTTGCGTTCCTTTTCTTCTGTACCCACTTGCGCACAAATGCATACCCTTTGTCCTTTAACCAGTTCCAAGTTCTTATTTGCCACGAGTAACGAGACCTCTTCAGCAACGCGTACACCCACCTGGATTTCGAATCGACTTTTTGTAGGTCTTGGGGTCGGGCAAGTCCGCTTATTGCACCTCCCCCGCGCCAAAGACGCCCAAGACCGACATCGCCAGCGGATGTGTGGTGGCGAAACGACCTGTGCCCGTCGTCGCGACGATGGGGGCACCCGATCGACGCTCTGGCCGCTCTGTGGTAGTGGAAGCCTGCGCTGCCACGGCTTCGCCAGCTTCTTATTTGTTTCTTGTACTTCGTGCGCTGGTGCCCGGAACGTAGCGGTTTCTGGCTTGCGTCACTATCGTCGCTGTCGGTTTTGGCCCTCCGGGCCTTGTCCGTGCCTCTCTTTCGCCCCCTTTGCTTCGCCTTCGAGTCCGCGGCCGTGATCCGGGCAGCCGAAGCGAGATCTGAGCCACTCCCTCAGCAACAACAAGAAAGTGGCTTTCCATTCGACGTCGACATGCACGTACAGTCCACTGTCTTTCGACTTCAGTCTGCTGACAGATTAGATCGATGTTGCACCGCCATCGGCGCGCAGTACTTGGACAAAAATGCAACGAAGTGCTCCAACCTCTCCGCAACCTCGTCCTTCGTCTTTGCCACGTAAAACGCGCACGTAGTTCAAATTGTGGTAAACAACACGGTACCAGTCCAGTGTATATGCGTGGCGCAAGCTGTGTGTGCGTGTCCAAACTGGGACCATCCGTCGGGACATTTCGCTCACATGACCCAACGAACCACACCGGAGGTCGAGGTGTTTCGCTCACTCACACCAATGTCGAGTACTTTTGGTCACGTTCTGCTACTCGAGTCGGTCGACTTTTCCCACTCGCAACTGCCATCTGCCGCACAGCGAGCGACTCCACACTGCCTGACACGGTACCAGTCCAGTGTATATGCGTGGCGCAAGCTGTGTGTGCGTGTCCAAACTGGGACCATCCGTCGGGACATTTCGCTCACATGACCCAACGAACCACACCGGAGGTCGAG